>BGPR01006008.1:0-53435 GCA_013235015.1 Araneus ventricosus | reverse complement strand
AAAAAAAAAATGCAAAATATGCCACAGAGGTTTTGTTTTCTGCAAAAAGGTGGTAATTAATACTTTGAATGGCACAGAATATGTTGGAATGTTCATCCTTGTAGAGCTTGCTGATATAATGTTGATTCGTCAGTAGAACATGAATCGGCTAGTTTCCTAGCTGGTGGAGTCGAGCATATTTTCCCAGAATTTTCTTTCAAAAACGGAAGATAGAAAAGTTTCTTTTCTTTGTGTAAAAGTGGCATTTTCGGAAGAAAAAGAAAATTTTTGCAGCGGGGAAGAAAGATTAAAAAAAAAAAAAAAAACCGGGATTTTAAGAGAAAAAATAGTGAAATTTCTCCAAAATAACAAAAAAGTGGAAGAATCTCATCCATGTTTAATAAATATGGCAGGGGAATGTATATAAAAAATTTCAGCAGTACACTTATTGGCTCAACGAACAATTTTCGACATCATTTAGAGCATTTTTCTGATTGGAAGTATATGCATATTTCTAGTGGTTTAGAAATTAGGCCATCATTAGAATGGACACCCTGTAAAAAGTTAAGAAACAGTATTCTCATTTAAAACAACTTAAGGGGCAATGAAATTTAAGAACATATTCAATGTATAATATATGATACATAACATAATGCAATGAAAAAAAAAGAGAGAGGGGTAAGAAAATAGAAATTAGTAGGTATAAATCAAAAAGAGCAGTTCTAAAGAAATTCAAGTCATGGTTCATTATAGATTCTGTATATTAATGAGATATACAACACAAATCAAATTCTAAATTTTGGTGAATAAAACATGCTGTTATAAAAAATTTTATGTCTTTCATTGTTTTAAAACTGTTCCCTTTTTTCCTTTTAGGAAATTGATACAGAATTCTATAAAAAAGAAATTAAAGAAGAAAACTGATGCATAGTTCCATCTGTTTATTCATATGTACATACCATTGGAATATAGATATGTATATAATAAGAATGAATAAAGATCTTGCTTGTTTCTCAGATAAGTACTTTCATTGGTTAAAAATTTAAGAAAAATGAGAAAAGCCTCCAGCTGCTATAGCAAGGTTTTCAGTTCCATCTCCAGGTAAATATGAAAAACTCCACATAGCTGGGCTGAACAGTACTGAAGAAGAAAACAATATGTGTAAAAAATACTTAGATGCAGGTTATAATTATTTTAATAGCACTGGATATATTTAAACATTTCTAAATCCAAGGAGGGACACTTGATAATTTTATTGAATTACTAAATAAATGTATTATGTTAGAAACATTGCAAAAATTTAAAGGACCTAGAAGAATATGTTGAAAAGTTCTCGAAATAAAACTGAAATCTAATTTCTGGTACAGACTCAAAGGATCCTTCTATTCAAAACAAGCAAGATAGCTGTTACTGTTGCCATAATGCTCACAAACCTTTATCAACCAACATTGGTGATGCAACCATACTGGAAAATAGATTTCATCTAGAATTTTTTTTCCCCTAATAGATATTATGAAGTTACTTTAAGATAAGATCTTGGGGCTTTTGCTTAATGCTGCGAAGCTCTAAAGAAAATGCCTAGACAATTTAAGAGTCATTTTAGCAGTTTTTACAAAATTTGATTTCCAACTATATCATAGTGGAGATAAAAAATGCTTATAGATAAATTTTCATTTATAAATTTGTAATAACTTCATTGAGGGAAATTCTTAATTATAACTGTTTATCTCAGTGCAGAACTACCAACTTACATAATTAAATTACAAAATGAATTTAGTATCAGTGTACAATGAAAAGACAGAAAAATAATTTTGAACTGTGAACATACAAAGCAGAGCTAAATATATAATATGTTACCAATTTCTCCTTCTTCCAAAGTATCTTCCAATATATTGCACATTTTGTGGCAAGGTTTTTTTGGTGTGAATTGAATCCTGTTATATCCCCACACCTGTGCAACCCACATCACAGTAATAGATGGCATGGCATCAATCTGTAAAGGGAGTTCATATTTTAGGCTCATTAAAAGGCTATGCATTTATTTTATAATTTCTAACTGTAGGTTTCTCATAATGAAATTTGCTTTCCAATAATTATACAAGGATCCTTCCCTAATGTTTTTTTTTTTTTAATTGAAGGAGGATTATATCCCTAAATTAATCCTCTGACTGCTTATCCCATGATATCCACGGGTTGGAAGCAAGTCTATTTTCTGCTGCATCCTGTAATTTTCGCAAGCCAATGGGTTTACTTAGTACTTTTAAAACATTGAATCATATTATACTAATAAAGACTTGCATGCAAATAATTTGCTTTGTTCAACAGTATATGAACATGTTTTCAAACATTGCATTTAAATACCAATTTTTTTAAAAAGTTGGCAATCGGAGGGTTAAGAAAGGATTAGGGGGATAATCTAATAATCTTCTCACTCTGGAAACCATTTAATGAAATGTTTTTCATTTTCTTAAATTACAAAGTATACTTTTTATATTAGAAACATCAGTGCAAAAAGAGACTGCAGGTATTATATTTTCTTTTATTATGTGTATCATATTGTCTAAAAGAATTTCCATATGTACAGCAAGAGCAGAAAAGATGCATTATATTTTCCCTCAAAATAAAATTGTAGAATTTAAATAACATAATTGGTTAGTTTTTATTTGATAATAAAGCTACAAAAAAGCATACACTTTTAAATTAAATGGAGTTTCGGAATTGATAGATGCATCATATCAAAATTTTCATAGAATTTTAATTCATTCAATCTTGTTAAAAAAACATTGGCTAAATATTCATGACCTTAAGAATTTAGTAGGTATTTTAAAAATGTGATGTGATGCTTGGCTCAATTTAAATATGCAATCATTGATAAATTATGTGATTTAACCTAATTTAAATAAAATAAAAATAATTGGTTACACTGAAGTGCATCTAAATATATTTCAGTATTTCAATTTCTTTTTTTTTTTTCTTTAACTTTAAATTCTGAAATTTGAAAAAAGTACTCATATAAAAAGCGAATTGAAAGCCAGAAATAATATTGTAACTATCTTTAATTTTCTAAATTATTTTATGTTAAATTGCAATAACTTCCATTTTTAATTTATTTTGTGTATATTCAATAGTGAATAAAATTGAAGATATGCTAAGTTGCCTTTTATTGTAAATTGCATTAACATACAAAATACTCAAGAATTTACACAAGATATAAATAAAAGCTTTCTTAAATGTTTCATAATGTATAAATGAAGATGGAAAAAAAAAAATGCCTGAAACTAAGACGTATTTGCATGCTTTAAGTCCATTAGTAATTCGTTATGTTTTATATCTCCTTATGTGTTTACCTACCTTTTTGAACTTCTTTCCATTATAGCCAGATGACATCAGTACCCAGTTTGATTCGGTCATTTGCACAGTGCCAGGCATGAAGTAAGGTCTAGAGTAAAACTTCCTCATGAGTTTTTGGGTAGATTTTTCACAGTTCTCCCTATAATAAATAAAAGTAAATTTGTAATAAAATTACACCAAATGGGCACTAAGTTGATAACTTGTTCTGGGTAACAAATAGCTGGTTGTAATAGGTTAATAATATTGAGTTCAGCTGAATGAATCATAATGTAGGTGCTCAATGAATTTGCTAATAATTCCACAGTTAATATACATAACCATTTAAAGTTACAGCTTATTAATCCATGAGTCTTTAACCCCTTCGACGAGTGTCGCATACGTGTGTTTGCGCTAGACTCCCCACAGGGCGGAGGGTCGAATCCGTGCATTACGGAGAAATTGACTCTGTGGGCAAAGGGCCACATATATGCATTGGGCTTTTGGAACAAAATGTTTTCTATCAAATGCTGTTAATATTCCATGTTTCTTTCAAGAGATTGGTCCCATACATTAATATTTCTTTCTCCGAGGTCAGATTGTAGTTGATCTTGTGTTTGTGAATCATTGGATTAGAATTATTGGATTTTTGGGAGTATAAACAGAAACACGTGTTAGCAAATGTAAAGAGAAGCACATGTTAAAGAGCTCTTTAACTCATTTTGGATTGCTTGTTTATAATTTCTCATCTCGCTTGGGTTGGTATTTTATGGGAGATATTCTGTCAAGGGTTTTTATGCCTCTCGGTTTTATTCCTGCAGTTATGGGTAAAAGAATGCGTTATCTTTCCAAGGAGGGAATATGTAAATTTTTAAATGACCCTTCTATGGATTTTTACGATTATAATGACAAAACAATAAATTATTAGAGTTCTTCAGATAGTTTTCAATTAGAAGAGGATAGTACCAATATATCGGTTCCAATTCCGTCATATCAGTGGAGTACTAAAATAGAAGATTTTTCATAAAGTTTTGAAGTGTTAATTATTAAAATTTTCTTAAAGTATTTTATAATATTAAATGTAAATATTTATTTTTTCATATTTTGCATCAATAATCTAATGTTAATTTAGGTACTTTCAATTATAATGAAATACACTATATTTTTATTTTTTACTATCAAAAATCAAGTATTTTAATTAAACTTCTTTATTATGAATAGAATATATCTTTTATCACATATTTAAAAATGGTTTCATTTCTATGTAAAAGGCACTTTTTATGCATTATTATATAACACGCTTTTTTTTTCACGAAATTTAATGTGTGCTAGGCTTAGCGGGAGAAAATGCTTCGGCCGGTGGGCACAGTCTGTGCTTCCATGCTCCCGTCCTGTGGGCACGCTTCCTTCAGCAGGCGTCCGTCCCGAAGGGGTTAAAGAAAGTTTGGTAATACTGAATTAAGTAGGGCAATTTATGTAGAACTTGCCTAATGAATTGTTAGTAATGTAGATAGCTAATCAAAGTTACAAGTCCTTGGTTCTTGTTCAGTAATAATATATAAATAGTATGAAAGTGGCAAAATTTGTATGGGATAATATTGGAATTTTGGATATCAGTTGGTTAAGTGATGAAGCATGGTTCCATCTATTGAGATATATAAATGCACAATATTCCAAGCATTAGATATCTGAAACCCCAAAAATATAGCTGAGTGGTATTTAATATCTAGTTTATGAATCATTCTATCAATGATTTTCAATTGGACAGTACCATATTCTGCATTGTGAAATTCTGAGAATTCATAAATTCTGCTGCATTTGACACCATCAATTTGACAAGTCTCTCAAACTAATATTCCAGAAATTTTGATTAGCTATATGAATTGGCCATTGAATTATTAGCGAAATCATTGGATCTTTCTATATGATTAACCCTATTTAAAAAATGTGTAGTAGTAAAAATAAATAACAAAGAATTGTTTCTCTAAGATTTAAAATAAGTTGTTTATGGAAGAAAAAAAGTGAAATAGACAAATGTGAAATAAATAATTTTATGCAATGAATACTCATCACCTCAATTTACTCATATCTCTTATGTTATCTCCATGTTATTAAACACTTTTATTTCACTTGACTTGTTTCACGTTTGTAAAGATAGAATTTTGTAATCGATTTTACAATCACTTCCTGATGTGCTGGAGTTTTGAAATTTTGTATGTATATGTATTCTCAATGACAATGGGCTATTTTTAATATTTTCAGAAGTTACATAATTATCAGTTGATCCTTAATTAACTTAATTTGAAAAACAATTTATCTCTAGCTTAAAAAGTGGAAAATAATTTTAAAAAATAATTCTGCAGTTTAGTACACTAATTAAAGTAATTTTTAAAAAACTGTTTTCAATTAAATTTACTTTATAATCAAAGATTTTATTATAATAGGTATTTACTATAAATATAAAGAATAGCATTAAATTTGTAGTAATGTGCAAATTTCTATACCTATCAAATTTCATTCACTCATTTATATTTAAAATAATATGCTTGATTTGTTCACATTAGTCATAATGAATGCTTGTTTTTAAGTTGTTATAGATTGAGAATTGGAATATTTTTTCCCTTAATATTCATGAAAAATAAAATGCTGATCACTCACAGAAACATACTACTTAGGGTAACTGATGCCAGATTCAGGTATACATCTTTATACAAATAAATAAATAATCCTTGCGTAAAGTATTTGCCATTTCTATTGTTCTCACTTAATATACACAATTTTTATTCCTCTGAAATGCTTAGGCATAATTAAAGAAAGGAGCTAAAACTTATAGTTAATAAAGAGCATTTTTATATTCATTCTAAATTTCCTACAAAGGTATAATAAATTTGCTCTAAATACAGTCATCACATAATCATCTAAACTTCTGGAAAAGGTTTTCTAATGTTGTTTATATTAGTAATTTTGAAAATCTACAATAAAATAATATACATTATTTACACTTACCAGTGTGCGTACCACTTTTGTAAATCTTGTTTCAGCAATTTTTCAAATAATTGATGGTGGCTCCCAAGTCGTAAATTTGACTGAAACATGCATATATCTTCTTGCAAATGATAGAATTCCTGGAAATAAATGGTACATTATTATACAATTAAATAATGTGAAATATAAAAAGCATATCTTAAGATTAAAATAATTATTTGTTTTTGAGGCAAAGATCATATTCTGCCTTTGTAATGAAAGCAATAATTATTCTGTTTAAAGCCTTTATTATTTTATGTTTTGTTAGTTTGTTCACATGAAATCTATATCCATTGATGCACAAAATTACCAAATTTAAGAACAAAAATACCTGAAAAGAAACATTAAGTCAGGGATTTAAAATCATTATTCATTTAAATATATTTTGGAAAAAAAATCCAAACCTCAAATATATAGTTATATTTAAAAAAATTCTGATTACCTTGAGTTCTGAAAAAAGCGAATTATAATTTTATATTGTTCTACATCATCCTGGATAAAGATGATTAAACAAATTTGTTCTGAATATAGATATTTGTATAATCATTTCTGAAAAAATGCTCACCCTTCTACGTCTAACAGGATTTCTGAATACATATTATTTACATTATATGAGCTATTAGATCTGAAAGATTTAAGAATTTGCATTTATAAATTTGATATAAATTCTTCCAGGAAAAAATAAAATATTTCATTACAGGGATAAATAAATACTAAAGGATGACACTAAAGCCAATTTTAATTAGAGACCTGTTTAATTTAGCATTGGATGTTGTTTCTAAAGTATCAAGACAGAATGATAAACTTCTGTGAGAGTTTTCTATGTATTGTGTAAATATAATTTACAAGATGATCATTTTCTATTTCCATTAAATACCGTGAATAAATTCATGATTCCTTAACTGAGTTAAGTTATTAAGGTTAAGGATGGCTCTTGAAACTAATTCTGCTAAATTACAACTAAATTAATTATTAAATAAATTAGCTAATCGAAAACTAACTAACTTCAATCCCCTCAAGGAGCTAATTTGATGGGTCTGTAATCAGTTTGTAAATATATTACTCCTTGTCCTATTGCACCATGGCAATTATGTTGGATAGGTTTATCTCTACTACTAATAAAGGAGAATGTTGTGTTGGCACTCTACACGGCAGACCACTGGACCTATAGCTACAAAATTTTACACAAACATACTGTGGAGGGTGGAAATGTGCACCTCGGAGCACTTTTTTTGAAATTTTAATTAGAATTTTAATTAATTAAAAATTAAACGAAATTTTGGCATTTTTCCTTAGTAACTTCTGAAAATATTACAGCATAAAAATCATTTTTACACCATCTGAAAGTGCAAAAAATTACATTTTCAATGATTATCAATTAATGTTTACAATATCAATGCCATACAATGTTTTCTCAAATTTTAATAAATTTTTAAAAATATTTTTGGCATAATTTACAACAATACTTTTCATTGTTGCAAAGCAACTCAAACCGTTTTCATTGTTAAAACAAATATTTAATTGCATAATTCTCTTTCATTATTGTAATCTGAGATAATATCCTAATATATTTTGCTTTCCTATTTTATTTCAACAACATTTTTGTGAAATCTGTAAACCAAGCCCTCCGAGATATCGCTTTACTTACATTAAGCAATATATCCATTAAGCTGAATGGTTATGGTTGCTATGTTTTCATTCTTTTCTGAGCATGTTTTAATCCAGCTAACATGCTGTTGGCCATAAAATGTGTTGCATCATTTTAATGTAGAAATCAAATGCAAATTTTACAAGAGGGATAAGAAAGTAAAGATAGCGCCAACAACATGAGTTAGAGGTTACATGACATGGTCAGTTATTTTACTCCATTAGGAACATTTATATAGACAATGAACAGAAGAGGTCCAAGGTCACTAATAGAACATGGGTTAAATATCTCCCACACTCTGAAGTTTAAAATTATGTTGTTAAGAGAACCATAAATATAAAATGATGCACGATTCAATTGAAATCATATTCCTGGCAAACAAGCTGGTCGCCGAAGGCGGCTAGTACCTAATAAGGGAAGACAAGAATAGGTAATCCTATAAGTGGACTAAAGGGACTACGAATCTCATCTTCCAATTACTTGAAAAGGGAGGGGACATTTTCTTTTTTTCATGACTGAAATTCTCATCCTGAGAGGAAATCTTGCATTTCTCTTATACACATTTTAATGTCAAATTAAATAGAATGTGCTTAAACATTGGAGTACATATAAAAATGTAATCTAAAGGTTCAGGATAATTTCAACTTATCCTTACCTATGTTAGTAATATTAACAGGCAACTCAAGGTTATTATGTTTATTTCTAAAATTCCACACAAATATTTCATGAATATTTTGCAAATACTGCCTTTCATTGCAGAGGGTGATAAAGAATTGCCCAACAGAATTGTAAACTTTCACTTAAAGTGAAATTATGGCAGCGCAAACTGCTAGCTAGTATTCTATGAGTCACCTAATGATAAAGAATAATGTTATGCTAAAGAAAATTGAGAGCTAATTCAGTTATTTGGAATTGCAAAATCTTTTATTTCATTATCAAAAATCATATCACTAGAGTTGAACTTTGGGAGCTGAAAAGGAAGGAGAATCTTTGTGTAGCATTGATCCAGTGCAACCTAATTTATAGCAACCAAAGTTGGAAGGAAATACATTTAAAAAACAGAATTTAAAAAATGAAGGGGTCAGAAAATATGAAAAAATATATACTTAATAATAAGTAATAAGGACAAATATAAAGGGATTGAAGCATAAAAATTTCTAGCCAAGTGCAAAAATGGAATCCAAGATGTAAAAAAAAAAAAAAAATCTGTCTTTATTTTGATTTATAACTGAAATAAATATTGATTTAACCATATCATTTAGAAATATCACTAGTGTTATAATTTTTCTTAGAACAGGCTGAAGAAGCAAAATAGAAAAGAATATTCTTATTGAGTTACTTTGATTCATTTATAATTCTGATTACAGACACACACAAAAGACTTACATCTGTCAAATTAAGAATTGTGAAAGAATTTTTCATGACAGGCCAGTCAGACATTGCATCTCTTACGATTACAGGAATATTCCTTTGCAGATAAAGTTGAGATATTTCTTCAGTAGAAGTCCAGTTTAAATAATCAACATCATACACATCCTCACATGCCTTAAAAGATAAGAAAGCACAAAGTTATAGTTGAATACAAATCACAAAATTTTACAAAAAAAAAAAGATTATTAAAATCTTAAATAAATAAAAGGAATATCATTTCAAACTTTCATTAATGTAATTTTCAAATGATTGTTAATCTTTAATAAAAGGTTTTGTTGTGGAAAAGTAGATTTGTAGTCTTATTATTTGCCTGCATAACATATTACAAGGAATGCAGGAAATATATAAATTGTATGGTATATAGTAAATAAAAACATCAAATATTAATTTAGTAATATACACAACTGCACTGCTATCATACAGTTTATTAACTAAGTATTACCATATTCAGACAATCAAAATTGCTCATTGTTAGTAAAGCCTGTCATATTAAATCAGTTAAAACTAATTTTATTCATTTTTTTAAATCTTTCCTCTTCCTTACAGGAGATAATATTTTGAATAAAAATTTGTTTTTCATTTTGCACATTTTAAATTTGGTCTTTCTTTCCTTAACATCACATGAAGAATAACAGAATGATAAAATATCACATCAACAGGCAAAATTAATATTAGTTCTAATAAAAGTCTCAAAATAACTAAAGCAAGTTTTAATCTGTGATTTGTAGATATAATTTTTCCAAATCAACTTTTGTAGATATTTAAGACATATTTTCAACAAAGGAAATATGAAAATATTATTGCACAATTCAGACACCAACTTTTTATTGAATTGAAGATTTTAAGAATATAAAATATACTTTGTTTTTATCAGTAGCTGTGGAGGTTTAATTAGTAATATAAAAATTTCATTGTGAACTCTCTGAAAATTAGGTTATTTTAAGTCAAAATATATTTTATGACTGTAAATCTATAGTTTGATGACTATATTTAAATGTTAATATTATAATAACTTTAAACTTGGTACCCCACAATAAAAATTAGGTACGTATATAAATTGACTGAGGATATTACTTTGCACTACTTATTTATTTATAGTAATTTTTAATTTATAAAAACACATATAATTCACATTTACATAGGTATTAGCTATGAATTCCAAAAGTATGCAATGCCCTAAAACAAGGCTTCTTAAAAAATGGGTTCTCACAAGATATTTTTCTTTCAGGATCTTTAATATTTGTCAGTAAAAACAGTAAGAAAAAGGACTTCAATTTAAAAGAATTTATTAAAATTTCTAAATTATTTCCTATTACATTTTTTTTCTTATTATTAATTAATGCTTCATTTTTTTAATTAATTTTTCAACTCTGAGATTATTACAAAATTTTCTGATGAAAACTGGTTTGCAAAACTTTTTTTCTATGCCAAAAGAGCTTTCAAGTAGAAATTTTTTTTAAAAAAAAGCCCTGCTCTATAAAATAATGCAATACTACATCATATTATGAATGCTTTGTATATATGTTACAGTTAATGTGGATAATTAGTTATTATGCATAATATCCAAGTAAGCCAGTTAAAGTGGATAGTTTATGCAAATTTATCACATTAACCGGTTATTATGCATAATTACCAATGAAGTTTGGTCAATGTGATCATTTTCAATGCATTAGCTTTCGGCTCTTCTAACCCCCTCTAAAGTTCAATATAAATTTAATTTTAATTAAATGTTTTTAAATATTGATTTATTCAGTGATTTTATATTTCTCTGATTACGTAATTGAGTGATTTTTATTGATTTATGAATTTAATAAAAATCGTTTGCATTGAATTTTATTAAGTCGCTTGTTCATATTTCGAATTCGGCAGTTGGAATTCCGTCTTCACTTGCACGGTGGTTTCTTTGATTCTTTGCACTATTCTATTCTTTTTTTTAAATTAAATCTAAAGCATTTCTTCTGAATTACAAATATTCGAACTGAGTAAATCTATTAATTCTTTACTATTCCTTGTTCTGAAAAACATTTGCCGCTACTAGGGGCAAATGCTTTATATTTCTTTACATTCTTTGATATACTTGTATTCTCCTCTAATTTCTTAAATATTCTAACATTCAATGAGCTAGCAAAGCTACTAGGTTCCAGCTCCCGCTGCTAGCAAAGCTTTAGGATTTTTTTTTTTATTTAAAAAATTCAGCCCAGTACCCACTTTAGATGCCACAGGCATCGCGAGCGCGGTTGAAATTCTACATTTGAAACAGGAGATAGTGCAAAGACAACCCACAAATACTTTGGTTTCGAAAAGATTTTAACTTTAAGCGATTAACCTTTAACTGTAATAAAGAATACATTTTGCTTAGTTAATCACATTTACTAATGAAGTTTGGTGAATGAGATCACATGTCAAGGTAATTAACCACATTGATGAAACTTCATTGGCAATTATGCATAATAACCGATTATCCACATTAACCGTAACATGTGTGTAGTACTGGAAATGCCATCAGACTGTAAAGCCTGAAAGCTTTATAAAACATATCAGTTTTATGCTTTATAAAATATATAAATTTACACAACATGCAAATACATATGAGGAACAAAATAAAATTAAATCAGAATAAATCTTTAGTTGCCTGAGGTTCAACCATTGAAATGCATGTTATATAATATGGGAGAGACACATGCACAGTATTTATTTTAGTATGAAGTCAATTCTCATACAGAACAGCCTCCAATTCAGAAGAAGCACCTGGAGGCAGAATTAGACTCCAAATATTCTCCCAAATGTTGAATAATATTCAATTCAGAGCTTTGAAGGGCTGTACAAAATGCCCTTCTTCTTTGCCATATTCTTCACCCATGCTTGAACAGAACTATCAGTGTTGTTTTGAAAAAGCTGTTCAAGGAATAAAGTCTAAAGAAAAGGATGAGTATGATCCTCCTGTAAGCTCGGACAGCAATCAACTTTTAGTTTCTCTTTCGGAATAATATGTTGCCAAGACCCTGCCCCCAAACCAATTCCCCAGCCAAAGTAGGCAAGAAGCATTCAAGAGCAAGTGTGTTTCCAACCTTCTCTAAATAAAGCCTCAGCTGCTGGTCTGAAATGAGGTAAATATTGATTCAGCAGACCATATGAATTATTGCCACTGGTATAGGGTTCAGTTCTGGGGAGCATAGAACCGAACATTTAAGATAGAGCAGATTTGCAAATTGCCACTCTATTGTAAACGTTCATATATAGGAGTTTCCTTTTGACAGTTTTGAACAAAATGAGGTCCTGTAGTAGATTACTCATTGCAGATATTATCTAGCATAGTGGCTGTAACCATGCCCTTCAACTCTTTTCTATGCTTCTCAGTCTAGGCATTCTATTCACTAGAAGATAGCCGATTCCTGTACAATGTGAAGTAGTTGTACTGCTTAATAAAAGGTCAATCTACTGAGGTATAAAAACTGAACTGCTTTCGCATTAAGAATATAAAAACAGATAAGTAAACATAATGTACAACTATGCCAACTTGCACAATCTAGAAGTTTTAATAATTAAAAAAATAAAGAGGTTTAGATTAAGATAAAAGTTTAAATATAGTTACATACGTTTGTGCTTCATTATAATTATTTCAATTTTGACAAGAAATGTTCCTTATAAAAAATAGCAAATACATTGCTGTGAATACAGATAGAACACAAAAGTTATTAATATTATTGCTTCAAATACATTCAACACATTTAATAACTTACTTGGCAGTCAACAACATAGACTTCTTCATCTAAGTAAAATGGATTGTCCAGCAAACAAGTTTCTGAGTATAAATCTGTCCAATCCCACATAGGAAGCAGCTTAATAACAATAAAAATACTGATTTGTAAAATGCAAGCTTTTCAACACGTTTATTCCAGATACTGAGAAAAGAATGGGAGCTATATTAAAATTTTCATTCATATTTTTTCGTCACACATTTCTTAACCCTCCAAGTGGCCCAATCATCTTTTATAAGTTGCAAAAAATAACCTTTTATATTGAATAAACCAGAGATTCTTAAATTTTTTCCACTTGTAATCTTTATTCAAGTAGAAAAAAATATTCACAACACCATTTTCAACACAAAAATTTTGTTACAGCGTAACATAATAAATAAGAAAATGAACTATTAATTAAGGAAATTTAATAAAAATAGCAATTTAAAAAATATTAAAGAAATCTAAGTCATCTTAATTAATTTTTGCAACAAATTTGGGAGACAATCTAGAAGTTTTTACATCCACAATAATATTCTACATGAACCATATAGGGCCACAGCTCAAAGTTTAAGAAATCCTAGGATAAACCATATTTTCATCAATATAACTGAATCTCTGTAATATGATGGCTGCCGAGTGATTTGTGTGCATGACGATCAAACTGCAACATAATTTTATGTCTAACCAAGTCTATTAAAAATGGAGTTTGAACAGTATATATAAACAACTGTAAATTATCTTTTTTAGATTTGGATATAAAAAATTTAAAATGATGATTCAACCACTTGGAAGGATGGTGAATAAAAATTGGGCCACATACTCAATACAATCAATAGTTCAAATATTAATAATAATTTTACTTTATGTAAAATAAATGGATTTATTTTATCGTACATATAAGCTATATGATTAAACATTGCTTAAAAGTAATCTTACTTCATTTTTTAAAAAATATGGATTAATTCTTGCAACAAAATAAAAATTCTGCAATTTGATTCAGATCAAAATTTATTCCATGTTTCAATCAAGCTATTTTGGACAGTTATTAATTGTCTTAAATACTTTTTTCTGATTAAAAAATACAAACAAAATATAACAATAATTAAAAATTTATCAATATTTTAAGACAAAATATTAACAAAATAATTTGCCTCTAAAGCAATATTTATACGATTTAAGTCAAATAAAATGGCAATTTAAAAATTTTCAATACATTTAAAATATTCTCAATTTAATATTTCGATTGCTTATATTAAATGCATAAAGTTTATCTATTCAAAACTACTACATGATTTCTCTATATAATAACCTTAAACATGAAATGCCTCCCTTGTGTAAGTATTGATCTGGAAATGGTGTCAGATGCAAGAGTGTATGACAGCGCGATGCAACATATGCTGATCTTCAGAATCATCAGAAATGCTCGTTTCCATTCATCGATTTGAATCGGCTGTAAAAGAGGTCTTGCTTTCTCCACAATTTCTTCATGGGTAAGACCTGCTGCGAGGCAATATTCATACACAGAACGAATTTCATTATTTATTTCAAAAGCGGCATTATTTCCGTTTTTAGGCGGCATTTTGTTGCTATGATACACTGACAGATCGTACGACGGCAGACGACGACCATCAGCGACACCGAAACGAAAACAAGAAGCTATGGCAGAGTTGCCAACAACCGCAAGGAAAAGAAGATTCTGCGTCTGGTTTAAAATTGAGGTTATGATTTATGGGTGGGTTTTTTTTTTTTCCAACAATAAATGCAACTTCCGGTGTAATACCTAGCCGAAGGAAATTTCAAATCCTTAAACAATCTTTGAAGATATTAATATGCATGAAAAGTATTCATTTTTAGATTTAATATGATTTGGAAATATGAAATTGTTATTTACCTAAAATGTTTTTAAACTGAAGTTTTTGAATACACTAATTGTTTGATTATCGCACTTTTTGGAGAAGATGTAAGAAACGATTTATTTTAAGTTCGATCAGCTGTACAAATGACAACTGCATAAGTTTTTTTCTTATTATTTTGTCATCTGTTTAAAGAAAACCCAGATAGCAATTTTAGTTTGCAGCAAACTTCCACTGCAAATCTGCAAGATTGACACGACAAGAGTACAAGTGTGAAACAAGTTAACGCAAGCTTCGAAGTCACTACGCGACGAACTTGCAGCAAGATTGCCACGTCAAACTCATTGCAAACATAGCAAAAACAGAGTACGAACACAACCTTGGATTAGAACTCGTGACATAGCGCTTGTTAAGTGGACGCTCTAACCACTCGGCCCGATCCCAGATAGCAAAGAATTCTATTTCACTTTCCATAGACTGTCCGCGAAAGCATTGCCGCGCAAACCGTTTCGGAAACTATTCCCGCAAAATTGACGTAGATAAGCTTTTCATGAACCACCTGTCCCATCGTGTGTAGCCCCGTACGGTACAGTGGTTATTGTGCTTGGCTTCCAAGTCTAGGAATGCGGGCTCAATCCCCGGCTCGGAGGAATTTGAAGTTTGTAGGAGTACGGCTTTTAAAAGGGGGTGAAAAAGGGAGGTTCTTTTCTGCAGGATTATGGCTTCTGAGGGGAGAAGGGGGTCCATTTTTTTCCGCCGAAGGAGGGCTCTTAACAATCTTTTGTAAAGGCATGAAACAACCCAGATAGCAATTTTAGTTTGCAGCAAGCTTGCCACAAATTTGTCATGACAAGAGTGCAAGCTTGCAGTAAGCTTGCAGCAAGTTAACGAAAGCTCCGAAGTCACCATGAAACGAACTTGCAGCAAGCTTGCCACGCAAACTTATTGCAAATTATAGCAAAAACAGAGTACGAAACACAACCCAGGATAGAACTCGCGACCTCCCGGTTCCGAAGCGGAGACGCTAACCATTGAGCCAGTTGAACTCTGAGACAAGATAGATTTCGCTAACACATCGTTCGATTCGATTCGCATACGATTTATTTTTAACTATTTTCTGGATTTCATTAATTTTTTGAGTTGAGAATATGATTTGAAGTCAAAGAGAGAGCGATTTTCGCTAATAACTACGTTCTGCTAGCAGAATAAATTATGAAATTAGAGCTCAAAAGTAATTACTTTAAAATGGGACAAAATGTATACTTATTATTGTTCAACAAACACTGACTGTTTTTTAGATTTAATTTTGTTTAGAAACGTTAAAATTTCAACATTAAGAAAAAGGCGATATAGTTTTCTTTAAAGTGAGAGTGATATATTTAGTAAAAAGATGGAAAATGTTTCAAAATTTTTTTTTATAAAAAAGTTGTTTTTTTCACAAATTATAATTGATTTATTGAATTAATAAAAAAGAATTACGGTCTAGGAGATGCTATTAAAAATCGGATGTTTTTTTAAAACAGAGACAAAGATAATTATCTCTTTATTGTGCTATCTTTGCAGGAAGCTTGTTTTGCAAAATTGCAGCAAGTTTGATTTGCAAAGGAGGTGGCGCTATTTGTCACATCGAACTTGCTACAAGTTCGATTCAAGTTTGACGCGACAAATTTTGAAAAGACAAGTCAAAATCAAACTTGCTGCAAACTTACGTGCTATCTGGGTCTTTGCTATCTGGGATAAACTCTGCGAGGAAAAGATAGATTTCGCTGGTGCATCGTTCGATTCGATTCGTATACGATTTATTTTAAACTCTTTTCTTGATTTAATTATTTTTTTAAAATTTTATGTTGAGAACATGATTTGAAATCAAAGAGAGAGCGATTTTCGCTAATAACTACGTTTTGCTAGTAGAATAAATTATGAAATTAGGGTTCAAAAGTAATTACTTTTAAAATGGGACAAAAATGAAGTTATTATTTTTCAACAAACATTGACTGTTTTTTAGGTTTAATTTTGTTTATAAACTTTAAAATTTCAACAAGAAAAAGGCAATATAGTTTTCTTTAAAGTACGAGTTCTATATTTAGTAAAAAGATGCTAAATGTTTCAATTTTTTTATAACAAAGTTAGTTTTTTCACAAATTATCATTGATTTATTGAATTAATAAAAAGAAGGACGGTGTAATGCTAATAAAAATCGTTTTTTTTTTAAAAAAAAACAGAGACAAAGATAATTATCTCTTTGTGCTATCATCTTTGCAGCAAGCTTGTTTTGCAAACTCACAGCAAGCTTGCATTGCAAGGAGAGGTGGCGCTAGTTGTCACGGCGAACTTGTGACAAACTCGTTTTGAAAGCGAGGGTGGCGATTCTGCATTGTTAGTTTGCCACAGTTTCACTTCAAGCTTGACGCGTCAAATTTGCCATGACAAGGTAATATCAAGTAAAAATCAAACTTGCTGCAAACGTACGTGCTATCTGGGAATGAAGGGAAGGGGAACTGCTTACTGATAGTTGGAAAAAAATTAGCAAAGAGGAAAAAAGAAAGAAATGAAAACAGATTTATTGGAAATTGGGTTGTTTTGAAATAGTAATTGTATGAATTTGGCAATTGTTTTTACTGACATCATACCCCATTAGCACAGAAATATTATACAATATTTGCACAATGCTACCCAGATAGCACGTACATTTGCAGCAAGTTTGATTTTTACTTGATATTATCTTGTCATGGCAAATTGGACGCGTCGATATTGTAGCAAAACTGCTGCAAAGTAACGAGGCAGAATCGTCACCCTCGCTTGCTAAACAAGTTTGTTATGAAGATGTCATGACGAATTTCGCACCCCAATTGCAAAACAAGTTTGCTTCAAAGATGATAGCACACTTAGAGGTAATCTTTGTCTCTGTTTAAAAAAAACGATTTTTAATAGCATCTCCTAGACCGTCCTTCTTTTTATTAATTCAATAAATCAATGATAATTTGTGAAAACACTAACTTTTTTTTAACAAAAAATTTGAAACATTTTCCATCTTTTTACTAAATATAGAATTCGTACTTTAAAGAAAACTATATCGCATTTTTCTTAAAGTTGAAATTTTAACGTTTATAAAAAAATTAAACCTAAAAAACAGTCAATGTTTGTTGAAAAATAATAACTTACATTTTGTCCCGTTTTAAAAGTAATTACTTTTGAACTCTAATTTCATAATTTATTCTACTAGCAAAATGTAGTTATTACCGAAAATCGCTCTCTCTTTGACTTCAAATCATATTCTCAACTCCAAATTTAAAAAATTAAGGAAATCAAGAAAACAGTTTAAAATAAATCGTATAGATGAAGATCTATTAGCGCAATATCTTCTCCTCTCAGAGTCTAGCTAGCAGAGTGGTTAGAGCGTCAGGTTTAGGAAGCGATAGGTCGCGGGTTCTAATTCGAAGTTGTGTTCGTCCTCTGTATTTGCAATAGTTTGACGTGACAACCCAGATAGCAATTTTAGCTTGCAGCAATCTTGCTCTGCAAATCTGCAATCTTGCAACAAATTTGACATGACAAGAGTGCAAGATTGAAACAAGTTTGCTGTACGTTAACGCAAGCTTCGAAGTCACCACGCGTCAAATTTGTCGCATCAAACTATAGCAAAAACAGAGTACGAACATAACCTCGGATTAGAGATCGCGACCCATTGCTTCCTAACCTGACGCTCTAACCACTCGGCCAGCTAAACTCTGAGAAGAGAAGACAGATTTCATTAATACATCGTTCGATTCGATTCGTATACGATTTATTTTGAACTGTTTTCTTGATTTCATTAATTTTTTAAATTTTGAGTTGAGAATATGATTTGAAGTCAGAGAGAGCGATTTTCGCTAATAACTATGTTTAGCTAGTAGAATAAATTATGAAATTAGCGTTCAAAAGCAATTACTTTTAAATGGGACAAAATGTATAACTTATTATTTTTCAATACACATTGACTGTTTTTTAGGTTTAATTTTGTTTATAAACGTTAAAATTTCAATATTAAGAAAAAGACAATAAAGTTTTCTTTAAAGTGCGAGCTCTAGTAAAAAGATGGGAAATGTTTCAAAAATTCTTTTATAAAAAAGTTAATTTTTTCACAAATTATCATTGATTCATTGAATTAATAAAAGGAAGGTCGGTCTAGGAGATGCTATTAGAAATCGGATGTTTTTTAAAACAGAGAAAGATCTTTCTCTGTTTTAGTGTCTCTTATTGTCCTATTATCTTTGCAGCAAACTTGTTTTGCAATCGTGCTGTGAACGTGTCATGACACCTTCACAGCAAACTTGCATTTCAAGAAGGGGTGGCGCTAGTTGTCTATTTTCGCCGTGGCAAACTCGTTTTGCAAGTGAGGGTGGCGATTCTGCCTGGTTAATTTGCAGCAGTTTCGCTACAACATCGACGCATCAAATTTGCCATGACAATATAATACCAAGTAAAAATCAAACTTGCTGTAAATGTACGTGCTATCTGAGAAGCTTGTGGCAAATTTGATTCTCGGTGACTATCTCGTTTCCGTTCACTTGCTTCAAACTTGCACCTTTGTCGTGCCAAACTTGTTGCAAGCTTGAAGATTTGCAGAGGAAGAATGCTGCAACTTTGCTGCAAACTAAAATTGCTATCTGGGTATACAGTAGGGTGGATCGAAAAGTATAGGAAAAAAATTTTTTTTGGAAATTATTTTTGGCATGGGGCGGGAAAGTTGTGTCTTAAGTATATTAGTTTATATAATTTTTTTTATTGAAATTCATATATATCTTCCGGTGCCCCAAGCGCCTCAAATATAGTTAAAAATTGAATTTTTTATGAAAATTTACAATTTTTTTTGTTTTGTGTTGAAATTATTTTTGGCATGGGGTGAGAAAGTTGTGTCTTACGTATATTAGTTTACATATATTTTTTTATTGAAATCCATTCATATCTTCCAGTGCCCCAAGTGCCCCAAAAATAATTAAAAATGACATTTTTTTTTGAAATTTATAAAAAAATATTTTCAAAACTTCCTTTAGCGCCGGGTAAGAAAGTTTTGTTTTGGGTATATTAGTTTACGTTTTTTTATTATTATTAAAATTCATTCATATGTTCTGGTGGCTCAAACGCCCTCCAAAAAGTTAAAAATTGACATTTTTACAAATATCTATTAAAAATTGTGAATTAATGCAAAATATTTGAAAAATTGGCAGATTATTCAAGAATTAAAGTATACTTATAAATAATTATAATTTTATAATAATACATGAAGAATAAATTTAATAGTTAGAGCAATAAATCACAAAACTTATAAAAAGTAAACTTACATCATAGATTTTTTAATTCTATTAATTTGAAGATTTACATATTTCTAAAGGATGTAATCCTTTTTGGTATTATAATGCTTGATAAGACTTCTTGATTGTATCCTATTCAATACGAAGCCGTGTCTCTTCTCTTCTCCATATACACTTATCAACGCTTCAGACACTAAGCGAAAACATCTTTCTACAGCTTGGGTATGGCATGAATATTTTGATCATTTCTCCGTTTTTCTAACTTACCATGGGCTCAATTTCTTTAAATTGCATATTTATCAAAAGAGGTGGTTCAAAAGGTCCAACTCGTTGCCAGTTAATAAGTGCAAAATAATGCTTTGCTTTAAAGTCTATTTTTTGGTACTTGAAAAATTCTTATTCTGATAATCCTCTGTTTTCATTTCTAGCACAAATTAGTTTTCGTAGTGCCGAAGACCTTATATTCTCTCTGTTATCTGTGAGCATTGACAATAGCAAATTTTCAGGATAACAAAAGAAGCGATTTCGTTGAGTAAAAGTGTCATATTTCTTAAATTGGGTTCCAAATATCTAGAAAATGAGATAAGTCTCCAAATATGCCGCGCTCCTTCTGTTATGGAAGGCTTTGTCTTGACATGGAACCAAACAGGTTTCATATACCTTCATAATATACCTTGCAAGAATAATAAGATTGTCAGATGGTTTTTCTGTGACCACATACAGCCTTAAAATTCTACCTGCAAATGTTATCCACCTTGAGTGAGCAACTGAACCAGGCTTTCTTAATACCAGGTCAGAATAATATTCACCACGTGATATTGCTAGGTAAATATTATATATATATTGCTGATCATTGCTGAGAACCATTCTATCTATATTATCTGGTATATTCTCCACACTTATTGAAGAAAAAGGCACGATTTGATTTTTTTACAAATTGGGTCGATAAAATTCTTTAGTACAAGTTGTTGCACAATCCAAAGAATTTAGTAGATGACGGAGAGGTAACTCATTTGTTTGAAGCAAACAAATGCACCACTGTAATGGTCTATTGAGGCCAGTTTCATCAAACGAATAATACCTCCCTTGTTCCCCGTATTAACATTTGTTCCATCATATCCAATTGCAATGTTAGCCCATTTAATTGCATATTATTTGATACAAAAAAAATTGAGTATTGCTTCTTTTATGGCCTTAACTCCTCCTGTTGCAGCATTAGCATGTCCGATATACACAGAGTTAGGTTCGTTTACAGGAGTATAATGCTCCTCCTTCGCGGTCTTTGGGTAGTACTTTGTGTCCTTAATTAGCACTTTTGTGTTGTCTTTTCTCCCATCGAAATATAATCCGGTTAAAAGAGACCAAGACACTGTTAACTTAGTAGACTCTGCAACTGCATTTTAAAGCTTTTTACCCTGTATACGAAATTTATTGCGATCTACCACATGCGAAGTATCTCCTTCGTGTACAATTCCAATGTCTTGTAAAACAGCACTGGCAAATGAAGCAACTTCTCTATCTGAAATTCAGTATCGATCATGTTCCCTTTCTAAGGTAGGGAAATCTAAACGATTTTGTGATTGATATTCCAAGGTAATTACATCCGTATCTGTATACGTGGAGGAATACATAGTGTTGAGCTCAAGTAGCTCCATTGATTGAGCATGAGCAGCATCAGCATCAGTTTTAACCATTTTAAGTTTTATTCTTTTGTCTTCCATCTGTTTTCTCTTTCCCTTTTCTTTTTTCTTTTAGTCGCAATTGCGTCCACTCCTCCAATAACCATTTTCCTTTCTAATCTTTGATCTTTTATAAACAATCGCGCAACAAGTGGAATTTTCATGTCTTTTTGGCATTTATATGTATCGAAATTTGTACACTTACAAAATGTGATATCGAACAAACACGATATTTTTTCATTACGACAATTTTCCAATTTTTGTTGGAATTTATCATTCCTTCACCTTTTCCTCTACGTTTATCCCTGTAAAATCGTTTCTTTAACACATTTTTTTATTTTTAATTAGAAATTTGCATAAAAATCGTTTTTTGCAAATATTTAAGTGTCTTGGGGCACCGGAAGATATTGAACAAAGTTAAAAAAATTTTGCATGTATGCTAGTACACTTAAAAGACAACTTTTGCACCCTATGCCGATTATTTTATCCACATTTCGAATTTTCGATCCACCCTAGTATACAGTATTATGAACACCGAATACCGTAAAAAGTATTGTATTGTATGTATCAGTATTTCCGATATACTAAATTTTCACATATGATATAAAAACAACGGTTGTTTTTTTTAAAAAAAATCTTCATTTTAACTCAGGATATCACTCGATTGGAGGTTTTATTGCAAAAAACTCCACTGGTGATGCTGAATATTATATCATACTATACAATACAATGCATACAATATTTTATTTTCTACATTTATCAGTGTTGTTCAATATTTTAAGGTGAAGTTATTCTTACCGTCGACAGATGGCAGCATGATAATACTTTAACACTATATTAATCAACGTTGAATCATATGTCCGAAAAATTATTTTACAAAATGTTCATTTAAATAATAATGTTTACACAATCTTTTTGTTTTACTGTATGTAAAAGGCGGGCCGGATTCAGCTAATGAAGTTAACATAAAACAGCTCTCACATATGGATTATCTATTGTTCTGTGAAAGAAAAATTGAGAGTTATTCTTATCGTAAAAATATGCACGTGATTTATTGTTGCGAATCTTCTATTTGATTTTCAATCAATACTGTAATTATAAATGTTAAATGCATCTCGTAATACATTGAAAGAGGAATAAATATATTTGAAACTATTTTTAAAACCTTTCAAACATATATTATTATAAATACTTTTAAACCTTTGCCTTAATTTATTAAATTAGCAAACATAGATATAAGAGCTAAATTTGCTTCCTCTTTGACTTCAAATTTCAATTTGAACTCGAAATTGTAACGATAAAAGATAATTTAATTAAAAAGATTATTCAGAATTAATTTTGAATGTACATGAAATTTCGTAGAGATCCGAACTCTGTAACTACATTTTATTACCATCATTTACGCATTTTGCTGCAAGTCTCGGTGGACCAGTGGTAAGGTGCCAGTTCAAAGCTCGCTGTAAGTAAGGGTGTTCACAAAAATCACAGAGTGTTACCCAGAAGTTCAGCACTTAGCACAGTGATTAATATTTTTCCATGCTTCTAAAATGTATTTTTAAAATATTCAGTATATTGTTATATTATTCAATATTATATAATATTATTCAGTATAGTACAATATTATTTAATATGGTATAATATACAGCATTATATAACATTGTGCAATATTATGAAAAAAACATTGTACAATATTGAAAAAGTCTTACGTTTTACACTGTTTCAATATTGGAAAAAATATTGCACAATATTACTTTCGCGAATTTTGTGATATTGGACAATATTATGTGCTACCTAGGTACTTCACTGGAAGAATTCGATTCCTACGTTAAAGCAACCATATAATTGTTCAGTGCTGTCATCTAAAATATTCTTTATCTCAAGATAGTTTTATAAAACAAATATATAAGGCGTGCACTAATATCTAAAGTTATAATTCAGCAACAAATTCCGAGACTACCACTTTTGGACGATTTTACACCAGAAAGGGGTGTCAGGCAACGGGTCATATGAGCGCATTTCAGGAGTTCTTTGTTAGATTACGCTCAATAAAATGTAAACATCACCCTTCCATTCTTCACTTTTCCCCTATTTTGATGAAAATAACTCCGCCCGGCTCATGCACAAAAGCGCGGAGGATTTTCGAATCAGTTGCTGTACAATACCCATATTATATTTTCTAGTAACTTGAATCTCCCCAGTAGCACACGGATACTGTACAATATTGAACAATATTCTCAATATTGTATAATATTGTACAATATCATATTATATTGTACAATATAATATAATATTGTACAATATAATATAATATTGTACAATATAATATAATATCGAACAATATTGTACAATATCTTGCAACATGTTGTGCTACCTGGGCTAAATGCTGCAGAAGGCTTTATACCGAATGCGCATAATACCAATGTGAAATAAAATATGATTTTTTTTTTCAAAATTATTTATGGATATTTGAATAAACGTACATATTTGACATATTTTAGATTTCTATATATTACATTTTCAAAATAAAAATAACATTTTTACATTACTCAAACGATAACATGTTTTTTAAATTGTCTTACAAAAGCATTTTTCATAAAAAAAAATAAATCATAGGAAGCAATAATTGACAAAAATAAGAGATATTTAGAAAAATATTTAATTCTGCGGAAACATTATTTTACTAAAAGTAGTTTCATTTTACAGTCAAAATCTCTCAAAAGAGTTTGGAACAAATTGAGTCTACCAATGAGGTTTGTAAGAGTAACTGATCTCACAACATTTTACGCATGTTACTCAAAGTTCATATCAGTTTCGTAAGTTAGTTTAATCGGAGAATGCTTTGTTGTTTAGCAATGCGAGGGATATTTTGGTACCTGCTCCTTAATTTTGAACGTTGTTCAAATGGCGAGGGCGAGTCCTGAGTCGGCTACCCTCCCTCTCCAAACTTACTGCCTTAAGGACTTTTAGAGTGGAAGGACTTTTGACCTCGACGGACTTAACTCGCATACACGATGGATCTTCAGCGCAATTGAGTCTTGAACCCGCAAGCCTCCAGTCCCAAAATCCAGACTCTCCCACGAGGCCCCGCTGGTGCAATCAGAAACAAATGAATCCTATCAGCACAAGATGCTCTACAATATTCATACCATATCGTTACGATGATGTTTGGCATTCTGAATATCGTAGTAACATTATGGAGATATCGCAAAATATTTTGTGTTAATGAGAAAAATAACAACTCCGTCCCTACCCAGATAGCATGCACATTTGCGGCAGGTGTGATTTTTCTGAATTTATCTTGTCATGATAAACTTGACGCGACAAATTTGCAACGAAACTCCTGCAAAGTAACATAGCATAATCGATTCCTCCCCCTGGAAAGCAAGTTTGCCGTGAAACAAATACAGCAAATTTATGACTGAAGAAAGGGGAACTCTATTTTTTTCTCCTGAGTGTGGTCCGACCTAGTATAGCGGGTTGCATACGCGCCTACGGATCCTATGATCGCGAGCTCGAATCGCGCTCTCCTCTACATGTCGTTGGATTGTAAAAGCAAGTTCCATTTAATACAACTCAGCACACTCCTCGTATGCGGTCAGAAAAAGAGGGAGGAACAAAGGGGGGAGACACTTTTGTAGGAAACGGAGGGGAAATACCCCTGCTTACCCAATATCTCTGAATGTGCAGTAAATTTGACACGGCAAGCTATTTTTTTCTACTGGTTTTCAATGAACTTGACACTGAAAGTTTGTCGCATGGTGACTTCGAAGTTTGCGTTAACTTGCTGCAGTCTTCTTATGAACTTTCGGTCTTGCCGTACTGAACTTGCTGCAAGCTTGTAGACTTGCATAGCAAGACTACTGCAACTTTGTTGCAAACTAAAATTGCTATATGGGTAATAGCAGAAGATACTCTACAATTTTGTTACGATATCTTCACGATATTGTACGGCATTCGGAATATCGGACAACGTCGCGGAAATATCATGCAATATCTTGTGCTAATAGGGAATATACAACTTTTACTACAGTCAGAGGCGGCCCGAGGTGATTTTACTTTTACCAACCGGGTAAAGCACCAATATAGCGCACCCCCCCAAATGCCAACCACGTATAACCACGCATAACCAACGTATTTTTTAAAAATTCTATTATGTCTGTATTCTAAATGCCAAACAAAATTTTACGTAGAAATATGCATGTTTAACCTGCAAATATAATGAATAATATTATGGTGAGAATTTTTGACTTCAGATATATTTAAAATTATATAGGTCTTATTGAAACTAAAATAATATATTCAACAATTTTATTTTAAAACGAGTTGACTTTATTTTAAAACAGTATAATAAGTTCTGTTCAAAAATTAACTTTTCTCGCTTTTTATCCATAAAATTTCTTCTCAATTTCAATGTTCTGCAAAAGGTCCCGTTCAGTTGTCATGGTTGCTACGTGGTGGATTGCAGATGCGTTTTGATAAGTTTTAGTTTAGAAAACTTCTCTAGCCAGCAGCTACAGTTACTAAGAAAGTCAGAAAAATACTCAAAGCCACTGAAAGATTTTGAAAATTTACAGCAGCCCTATTTATATTGAAGTAGGTTAGAATCCCCAACAGTTGGTCACTTCTTTTGGTAGTAGAATTTACATAACTAATATTTCTTGATGAAGTTGGAAACCATCTACATCATGATGGTTACCGTCACTGAAGGATAAATTAAGTTATTTGAACATGCCTAAAATTTTATTATGTTTCGCTTTCTTGATGTTAGATAAAAACTAATTTTTTCTATATATCGTTTAGTTCTTCGCAGCGTTCCTGCAAAGAGTTGATTTTTGATGTCCAGAATAAAAAAATAGATGAAAATAGGAGCTTTGCTTGAATCTCCTTTGGTGGAGCTTCGTCTAGAGATTCACAATCATATTGCTTCTTTTTTTCAGTGGTCGAACTTCAGGTTCTTGAAATTCTGCTTCAGTCTCAATACTGTTAAGAAGTCACGTGCATCAATCAGTGCCTGTTGAAACATGTTGGATGATCTCATTTCTACCATAGGTTGTCTTGCTTTGTCAATCATTTCTACAGCACTACACACATCTATATTTTCACTCCGTAACATATTACCTACAACATAGACCTTGAAGCCATATGACAAGACTAGCAACAAACATACTTTTTACCTTCTTTGCCAAACTCAAGACAAGGTTTTTGGCTAATTCACCAGTTCTTTTATCTAGCGATAACTCCAGCAGAGTGATCGCGTTTGACTTAAGAGCTTGCCCGTTATACTGGGTACATGTTTCTTCAAGACTGTCCAACAATGAGTTTAGGATGAAAAGTTGTAAATTTGATATAAAATACTAAGAAATTCCACAGCTTCCAGACAGGGTTGTGGAGCTTCAATAAGAACTAAGTTTAGGGAATGGGTAGTACATAAAATATAAAATGCCCAAGGGTTGATCATCAGGATTCTGTTTGGACAACTTGATTTTTTCCTTTCATATTGGCCTGATTATCAAAGCTCTGGCTAAGCATATTTTTCAGTGGATTTTTCATCTCTTCCAGCTGCACTAAAAGTTTATATATTAAAGCATCGCCGATTGAATGTTTGATTGGAATGGATCTCAAAAAGTATTCTTTCATGCAATTTTCCTGAACTGTAATGTACCATGCAAATCTTATAACAAATGTCATCAATCCAACGTGATCAAGTCCGTCCGGTGTGCAGTCTAAAACTATGGAATAATATGCCCACTTTGAAAATTCTTTCAAAATTTGTTCCTCGATTTTGTATGTAAGTAGCCCTATGATTTCATTTTTGATAGATTTTTTCTAGGTAATGAATATATGATTCATTAGACGTTTCTTTTTTCAAATGGTTAGCAATAACGACGCAAAATCTTCCAATGAATGCAAGTAGCTTAACAATTTTTCCACTGTTTTTGCCATATATTACATCTTTCTTGCCTCTTTTTTTCTTTTGGAAACATAACCACGTATACTAAACATTTAAGCACTTCTCTCCAAAACCAACCTTCATTTTGGTTTTTTTCTGATTTTCAGAATTTCCAGTCCTTCCTAATCTTATTCTTTTACTGAACTCCAACCCAAAACTGTTAAGCTTCTTATGATTTGGAGAATTCTCATGCGCTGATAACTTTTCGTTCATGTGTTTCCAAACATAAAATCCCGATGCTGATGCTGAGGGCATTTGTACAAAATAAAAAAGGCGGCAGCAAAAAGCAAAAACAAAAAATTGTATTCTGAAGAACTTCTTGATTCGAACAGTAACTTACTATGTTGCCGTTATAAGAAAATTCTAAAGTTGAAAATCTGCCTTCAACTTAGAAACTTATGTTGACGTACCTTTTCTATGTTGAAAATATTCTATTTTGATGAATTTCGTCATTCTGTTTTTTTCCCTTTCTTTTTTTGCTGCTATCCGTGCCTTTCTCTTCCTAATGTAAATTTTTCTCAGTTATTTTAGCGAAATAACACAATATTTATTCTTTTATTGGTTATAACGTTATCTCAATTTAAATTTGATGTTTATAATACAAATAACTACGAAAAAGTGTGGAGTAATTTAAATTAGGTTTGCCATTATGGGCGTAGGCGACTCTCTAGAGTACCCTAAAGAACAAGATACTAGTTCTATTTTGGAGGTTGAAAGTTTTCGAACAATTTTCAGAACTGTCAATCATGGTCATTCTTAGCGCAACAGTTTTCAACAAGGCGCCAAGAAGCTTCAGGAAATGTAATTAACATCCAGATAAAATACTCTAGAATACTACAACGACATTTTTACGATATTGTGTGGCATTCAAAATAAAAAACATCGTGAAGATACCAAGCAATATCTTGTGCTAATAAGGATACATTTCCACGAGACCACGTTTGAGGAATGGTCTGTGTGTGTGTGGAGGGGGAACTGGGAGAATTTCGACAATATGTGTCATATGCGCAAAGCTGTTTTTAGAACCCTATCCTTACCCAATGTCGTAAATTAACCGCCGGCTTAGCACTCCGATGTGCGGCGATTAGATTTTGAGACCCACCCCTCCAAGAGTATTGAGGCATGAAGCAAACGCTTCTAGTGCATGTGCGGAAAAACGCCTCTGGTAGTGGGGCGTTTAGTAAAAAATCTCACATATTATTCAGAATAAGATAAGGGGAACGCCAATTCTAAAGGGAAATTATTTGCCATTTTTTCGAAACTCTCATGTCTATTAAACCATTTTTTCTTTTATCTTCACGCTTCCGCTTTGGCGCCACGGGCAGTTGCCCGGCCCTCGGGTCGCCTCTGACTATAGCGGTCATCTACTTGAAATAAAAAAAAATGCGGATTCCCATAATGACAGTTAAATTATGTATTTTCTGCTCTATATCAGAAATTCTTTAATTTTTCTTCCTGTGCCCCCTCTTCGTTGCACATTTAGAATATATATACTGTTACACTTGTTAGTGACAGTGACTCAACATGAATTAACTCCATCACCTCAAGCGATGTTGCAAGTAATATGTCAAGTGTATCATCTGAATTCCGTTCGTACTAAAAAATTGAGCCCAATAGCCATGATGAAAAACGATAGTAGCAGTATAAGGTTGTTACTCATGGAACAAATACAGTCAAGTATCAGAAAGAAAATTACTATCCTTGGTGTTATATTTCGGCGATCGCATTTTGCAAAAATTTAAAGACATATTTGTTCTTTGGTCGTGCCTTTTTTCTTTCTGGTGCACGAAGTATACATACAAAAAAAAGGAATTATAAAATTTGATTCCGAAATTTTGACGAATCTCCAATTTCAGACCTCCCTGAATCTGAAAAATGTCTTTTTGTGATGATGCTGTTGTCTGTCTGACTGACTGAGAAAAGGCTAACTCAAAAATGCAACAGGATAGAGAAGTTGTATTTTGTATGCAATCTTAACATCAAAATTGTAAATCTCTATCATGTTACAGGCTAAGTCCGTGTATGAGAAATCTGTCTTTTTGTCCGTCTGTGTGTATGTTAACACGATAACTCAAAAATGAAGAGAACTATATTACTGGCGTAGCTACATGGGGAGGCAAAGAGGGGTATAGATGCCCCTGGCGCCAGATTTAGGAGGCGCTATGGAGTCAAAACATTACTGGGTTCATACTATTTTTAAAGGAAAATATCATGAGGGCGCTTGAAACCAATACTATTCCCCCGGCGTAATTTACGCTTGCTAAGCAACTGATGACGGCTGAGGTGAAAAAAAACGTTTTATGCACCGGTCGCCACTTACACTCGTTACGCCACTGTCCACGTTCACAAAACTCTAATGCGCTTATGTCACTTTTTGAAGTCAAATTCGATGAAGGGGCGAAAAAATACCATGCCTTGGGCGTTGTTTATACAAGTTAAGCCACTGATCTTGACGGAGGGAGGGGGCGAAAAAATTATATTATGCACCGGGCGCCACTTACCCTCGCTACGCCATTGCACTGTACTATATTTGAAACTTGGTATAGGGTTTCATTATTAAAATTCACATTTCAGATCAAATCCGTCCATGAAGTGTCTGTCCGTCAATCAGTTTATTCGTGCGTATGAGAAAGCAATAACTGAAAAGTGAAAACAACATGCTTGATGGATGTTATCTTTACAACAAAACTGTAGATTTGTGTTTAATTTTACACTAAGTCCTTCAAAGCGTAGAGTGTCTGTTTGTCCATCCAAGGTGTAAGTGAACACAACAACTAGAAACACTAGAAGCTAGATAAACGAAATTTATCAAGCTTCGTAGATAAATTTAATTTATCTAGCTTTAGCGGCAATCTAATAAAATGGTCTTGACTTTAAAGCTGTATATCTATATCAAACTTTTACCTAATTTGTCTAGGAGAATATAGTCAAAAAGGACATTTTTACTATACTACGAAGCGCAATCAAACCGCTTCGTATTGTGTAAGCATACTAGAAGGTCGAGGGCAGATTCCACCAGATAATTTCCACCTAAAATAAAGAAGAAAAATTCCCTGCTATTCATTTAAAAATGTTCGGCCTATTATGATACGAAAAAATAAAAATAAATTACGAATGTGATTGAAATTCCAATTTATTTAGAATAATATATGAGAGCTGTGCTTTCAAAATTTCTGATTTGGCCTCCAAATTTTTGGTTAAAAAACATTTCCTACGTTTTAGTAATTTATAAAAGCATGTTTTGTACTCTTTTCACTTTTATTATTTTTTCATTGCTTTCATGAAGCTAAACTTAGCATCCGGAAGCGCTATCATAAATGGGATCAAAATTTATTATGCTTTTTTTCAAGCAATCATGTGAAAAAATTTCCTGTTAATATGACTAGTGAAACTTCGCAATCTGCGTTGCACTAGTCCTGAACAGGAACTAAAAAAGGAACCAGAACTGTTAGGATCAAAAGACTGATTAAAAATATGATAAGAATTCACATATTAAAGCCATATTTTGATCATGCTTATATGCTATCTCCAGGGAGAATTTCTCATAAATATTTGTGTGAGTAATTTATAAGACATCAAATGTGTGTTCCATATTTCATATCTGGAAATATTTTTATGCATTACACATATATGCAATACACTTTTATTTATGAATGGTTTATTATAAAAAGGCACTGAAGCATGGTAGATATTGATCAGTTTGAAAAGATAACTATTGTAGAATGAATACTGCTCTCTTATCATTTTTCCTGGTGTTGTTGGTAAGTGATTCTGTTCCATTTTCATTTCCTAAAAATGAAATTATAAATTTTGAAAGAAGAGAGATTGAATTGTGAATGATTGATGTTTCTTTCTAAGAAAAATATTAAAAAAATCCGTAAATTGTTTTTAAATATACAGACCAGCCCTGTTAACTAAACTAAAGGGGTGGGAGCCGTTCATATAGGGACTTTTAAGCCACGATCATCTGTTTCTATTTTCTATGTAATTACAGTATGTAATTCTGAAATTTTTTGAGTGTAAAACGAATTAAAAATTTTCTTTTGTAAGTTACATTTATGTTCTTTATTAAAGTCAACCTGCCGTCTGGCGCAATATTCGCAACGTCTAGTTAGGGAGCAATGCGCCTGACAATCACGGGATAACAATCTCGTAATTAGTATTGTTAATACCGATTAATTTTAATTTTAGCATTTTAAAATCAAACACTAACCTTTTTGCGGAGGCTTAAATGAAAAAAAGTGGATATCGTTGCAAAAAAGATTCGCCTTCGCGATTATTTCTGTGCAGTACCGTATGCGTTTTTTACTTTCTCGTATACGAAGTATACAAAGAGAAAGTATTGTAATCGTCAAAAAATTCGATCTCGAGATTTTGACGTCCACGTGTGTTAGACCTCTCTGAGTACGAAAAACACAATTCTTGAATTATGTCTGCCTGTCTGTGAACACGATAACTTGAAAACAATTAGAGCTGCGGGGATGAAATTTGGTATGTGATCTTTACATATTATTTGTAGGTTTCTTTCAAAGTTTGGACAAAATCCGTCTAAGGGGAGTCTGTCTGTCTGTCCACGTTCTTGTGAACACTATAACTCAAAAACTTGAATAGCTACTTGGATAAAATTTGGTACACAGTTTTACCATCAGGAATGTAGGTCCGTATAAAACTTTGGGCTAAATCCGTCAAAGGGTTGACTGTCTGCCGGTCTGTATAATCCCATACTTTTGAATGTAATAACGTCTCAACAAAATTACTTAGATAAATGAAATTTTGTATGTGGCCTTCTAATCTTAATTGCAGATTTGTGTCCAATTTTCGTGTCAATCGGTTAAAAAAAAGGCGTTCAAATTGCATATTCGGTTCAAATTGCAATTGCTGTTGTGTATTGGAAGCGGTTGTTTACAGTGTGATTTTCTTTCGCCTTTGCGCGGTCTACGAAGGAAATAGTAGCGAACGGCAAACGTGCGCTTCGGAAATTATGGCATCCCCCTAAATTGAAACTTCGTTCTGACATTCTCCAGATGGATGACCTTGATTAACCAGAGGTGTGTGAAATCTTGTGTGATATCTATAATAAAGTTTCGTACTCAAGAACATTAAATAAAATCTTATTAGTTGTGGTAACCTCAGCGCTCATAAAAATTGAGAACATACGCAATTCTTATGCGCGGAATGCGGGTCAATGACACTTTTTTGCAAAATATCAACTCTTTGGGAATACATAAATTTTATATGTTTCATTGTAAATCATCATTCATAATTTTTTTCTCTAAATACACAGGCCTTGGGTAAATACCTGGGTATATAATCCAAAAATATTTACCTACCCACTGGGTATTTACCCACCCCACATTACTGGTCATATGAGAGAAAGTTTCGTGGAGGCCACTGTCCCGCTGGTTGTATTTGCGATTTCAGTGACATTTCGGATAACCCCGGATTTCAGTTAACCCGAGTTCAGTTAACCGGAGTTTTACTGTATATTATAATATCACATTAGAGTGAAAACTCTTTAATACATTACTTGTTTAGATGTCGTTCTCGTTAGTACGTTGTTTTAAATTGACTCAGATTCATTAATATTTATCAAACTTTTTTATTTAACATGACTTGTTTCATGTTTGTAACGATGGAATTTTTCATTTTACTTCTTGATGTGCTAGAATTGTGAAATCTTGTAAAATTCTTAGTTCTCGATGACTATGCACAATTTTAATGTTTTTATAACTTTAATTATTATCAGTTAATCGATTAATTTGACTGAATTTTGATTCTATACTCTTGGTGCCGTCTGATCGTGTATTTGAGAAAAATACAATATTGATTTCAAGGTTCAATTTTCTTTTTAATAAGGAATTATGAAATATATTAAAGACCAAAGAGTGAAAAATAATTAAAGTAAAACAAAAATCTGCTTTTCATCACACTAATAAAATCATGTTTTTAAAAACTGATTTAACTTTTGTTTCCTGTTTTCAATGTTAAAAAAAATTGTTTGTAATATCGCTGATATTCGATAGTGCATCGCCTGAAACCCCGAGAGGAAAAACTTTCAAGGATATAAATTGATTTAAATTCAATTCACGAACGTTTAATTGGCAGTTAAATAAAATGTCCTAAAATGGAAATTACTAGAATGGTTTCGAAACGAAATCGAAATTTCTACATTTCCTTGGAAACTTCCCTAAAAGGAAAGAAAAGCCAAGAAAGGCTATTGTGAAAGGTCTTGACATTTCTATCCTTTAATTATTTTTCCTCTTAAACTTTTGAATTTCTTTTTATTGTGAAATTATGATTGAAAATTTCACAATACATCCAATAAGGAGAATTTCATTTTAATGCTATGTGTTCTCTGATAAAAATTGAACAAAGAAGAAATTTCCGTATATGGTTATTCAAGAAATGTTATTGTAATAAAAAAATGCTGCAATTATCATTAAATGATATTTATTTAAAATTTAATAATTTTTAAAATTTTAAAGTACAGCTTTAAATTAATATTTTCTGAGATTTGAAGTATTATAATAAACTAAAATAATTATGAAATCTCATTAAAAATTAGAAATATAACATTATTTTATGATGCTAAAGTTTTTATTCATCCGATTTTGAACAAAGATACGATAGTGTGTCGTTCTTGTTAGTACGTCTCTTTTGAGAGATCCTTTGAACTCCACACTAAAGTGGTTTTATTGAATTCTCAAAATATCTGTCAAAATGCGCAAAATAAGCATTGGAATTTGTAAGAAATTGGTGTAAAACGACGGTTGATTAGTATGGAAATTAACAAAATGCAAACGATGTGATGATTATCTATGGACGAGTTTTCTGCTTTTTTTTATTTTAGTTTCACAGAACTTCCGTGGTGAGAATTCACTTCCGTTTGCCCGTAACCCTCCAATTTAAGAGATCGCCTAATTCAATAGGATTCCATATCAAGCGCCAAGTTCGAATCAGTTCTTTCTTGAGTACACAAAGCGCCAAAAAGAGCGTTAAAGTATAATTATGGTAATCTTTCCACAAAATTAGGCCCTTATTTTAAATAAACATCGAAATTTATTATTCCTTAAGCCCTGAATTACCTTACATTGAAAAACTCCATTTTAAACATGAATTTAATATCTTCAAACAGAGTGTTGAAATTTTGAAGATTCCCATTGACTTAACATTATTACCGGAAGCTGACGGGTAAGGCGAAAGTCCTACGTTACTGCAAATAAACAAAACAGAAAACTCTTCTATAGGGTTGCCATAATTGCCAAGCATTGATACGGGACGTAATGGTTTATGTTACTCGGATAAAAATAAATATATTTTAAGCAATCTAATAAAATGAACACGTAGCGTAATAAGAAAGATGCAAGTCTAATCATTTTAGCCCAGGGTCAAGGGCTAAAAAGTATTGGGTCAAGTCATTTTAAAATTATAATAACAAATCAAAATTGCTTCAAATGTCTCAAAACACTACAAAAATGGGACAGATAGTAATACGGGACTGAGTAGCGAAATACGGCGACAGTCCCGTATATACGGGACGTATGGCAACCTTAATTATCTATCTATTTTAGAACACGAGAAGTTTTTGAAATATTTAGCAGTGTATTCAGAGAATGATAAATGAAAACTGTGAAACACTAAGAACTGAATTTTTGTGTTTTATTTACTTTCATACAGCTTTGTAGAAAAAATTCAGAACAACTTTAAAAATCGATAATTCGCAAGCGAAGGAAGGCAGAAAGATGCCGTTTGCTTAAGAGGGATGTAAATGAAACAGGATTTCTTTTTGACACGCCACCAGAATTTATTTTTATTATAGTGGGTATAACTGGTATCATAGTATTTAAATCTGGAAATGTTTTTGCAACCGGCGGAGCGATGAGTTAATAAAACAATGAATGAAGTAACGGCCTACAAATGTATCGTCTTCCATTCGGGAATACAGCTGCCAGTGGAGGAACCACATTTTTCGTAGCATTAAGCTTTATTTTTGATGGTGTGACGGAGCATGATGAGCAAAAATGTTGCTTAACTCGCAATACTGAAACGTCCGAAATGCCGTAATATCTTTACGAAATTTCATTCCCCGTTAAGTGTGGCTGATTGAATATCCGAGACCCGTGCTTTGTTCGTTAGAGAGGCTCACACTAAAGGAAAGAAGAGCCAAACCCATTTCCTCGTAACCTAATCCACCTAATAGCCATCGATAGTCCTCTTTTGCATATCGACTCGTTAAGAATACGAGTTGTCATTGCGGATTATGAGGGGATAGAGAATTACTCTTGCCTTCCACAGAGGAACTTGGGCATTTCAGTATTCCGAGGCTCCAAGGCCGTTAGAAATCAGAGGTGAAAATAAGTCGTTCCTCGTCTGATAGCTGAGTTCCTGAATGGAGGACAACATATTGAGAATTTGCTGTTGCTTCGATAGTGTCTCATCCTATACAACGGATCGCGGCGACAGCAGCAAAACCATCTAGTGCTTTCATTTGTAAACTATGCAACCAATTAATTCTGTTTCTTGACAAAAAATCCAATTTCATTTTTATCCTTTTCTTGGGAACGACATCTTTTTATTTTCATTCACTTGGGAACTTTTGTTTCTTAAAATTGCCCAGAACTTCTGAATCACTCTGTACATGCATAGCTTAGGCCACAACTTATTTCACTTAAGTAACTGCAGGACATTGCAACGGAAGATTAAAATCACGAAAACTTAACTTTATAATTTCATAATTAATGAAGTTTTAAATCAGCAATGAGAAACTGTAACCTAATTATTAATTCTAGGGATATCAGTGCTTATCTTTCTAAATGCCCTTATATAATAACCAAACTCTGCTCCCCGAACTCCAATATAAGCCATTATACCGCCGTCATTAAGTATATATAAATTAAATCACCTTATGCTAAATTCTTGTTCCCTTCTTAATGACTTAATGCTACATTCTTTTTAGTCTATAATCCTCTTATGTTAACCTTCGGTAGGACGCAATACAAATCTAACATGTTCAGGCACAACTTATCTGCGAGATTAAAAGTTGAACTTTTGCTTATGCTTAAGGAAAAGCTTATCAAATTGAACTATTCGGTGATACAAAGCTTCTATTTGCGTTTTTAAAGAACTTTTGTGCATTTCCTTGCAATTTCAACTAACAAAATGTTCAGGAATTCAGGAGAGAGTTGACGTTTGTTTTCCCGCAAGGTTCCTGAACAGTGGCAACTGTTGTTGTTGAGAGCCTGAAATAATTCGACATTTTTGAAACAATATATTGGAAACTAGAAGATTTTTGCCCATCTAAGACGGGCTTTTACCTTGCCAACAGTATGTCAGATCTCATTGTCACAAATTTACAAACGAAAGTTTTTGAAGAAAGTCTGATGCAGATTGCCAGAGTGCTTAAGAAATAAAAAAAAGCATGAAAAACAGAACTGATGAATCAATTGATAACAACTTTCGTTTTTTTCTGTTTTTTCCGAGTAAAATAATGCTAAATCCACTAACAGAAAAAAATGCATTACCGAATATAAAATAAGAAAATGCTGAATTGATGAATGGAAATCTTTAATTAAAAGAAGCCTTTCAGTGTAAGAACGGTTATGAAAAAAATTTTAAATAAAAAAGAAAAAAAAATTCAATTTTTCCAAATTTAAGGTATGAAAGAAAGTAAACCACATAACTTCTATTTAATATTACAGGAGTTGCATGTCCGGTTATAAATCAACATAAAATAAGAAAAACAAAATACGGTGTTTCTTCAGAGGAAAAAAGCAAACAAAAAATGCTGAAGGATTATATTAATAACACAATCAAAACAGTATAGCCATGTGAATGCTAATTTGTAGATGTAGACAGAAAGTCTGGATTTTCCCCTCTTTGGCAAGTATCCAAACCAAACCGCGTGACCTCGTTACTTCCATCTCAGGCTTTTTATATATATTAATAACGATCAATATCATTGAATTAGGTGCTGGGACACAGGTATACGAATTTTTATATGTATATAAAAAGGAATAGTGAGAAAAATTTGGGGAATCAAAAATACAAGCGTAATCGGACGCAACTCATCTACCAGTTTAACGTACCCCTCACGTATATCAAAAGAGTAGTAGAGAAAAAAGCCACGATACTTTAGTTTGAGTGGCCTATGGAGGTCCCACCCCTTTTTCGGTAAAACCTGTACTTCGGCACAAAAAAAATATGGGTACTGTTCAGCAACGGATTCCGAGACTACCACTTTCTTGAGATTTTACACCGGAAAGGGGTGTCAGGCAATGATAGAAAGCCTGGATTTCTGGAGTTCTTTGTTAGATCACGCTCAGTAAAATGTAAACATCACCCTTCCATTCTTCAGCGCGGAGGGTTTCCGAATCCGTGGTTATACTATACAGTGGTACCTCGAGATACGAGTGCCCTGACATACGAGTTATTTGAGATACGAGCGCTGTCGAGCAGCGAAGTTTTGTTTTGAAATACGAGCGACATTTGAGATACGAGGAACTTCAACGATATGCACTGTGCTTAAACAGAAGGAGTCGATAAAGGGTATAACGCCAGCTAAGGGCGTTACAATAATTTCTAAGCTCCGGAGCTCTCTCCATGAAAAGATGGAGAAACTGCTGATGGTTTGGGTGACGGAAAAGCAACTTAAAGGCGATACCTTAACACAGGGCATCATATGCGAGAAGACACGAGCGATTTACGGTGATTTGCTGAATCAGACCCCGCGCACTTCCACGGACGAGGCATCGGAAGAATCGTTTAAAGCCAGTCGAGGCTGGTTTGACAACTTTAGAAAAAGGACCGGCGTTCACTCCGTTGTCAGGCATGGTGAGGCAGCAAGTTCGGATGTGAAGGCAGCTGAGGATTATCTCAAAACTTTTTCCGAACTGATAGAAGCCAATGGATACATCTCCCAGCAAGTCTTCAATTGTGACGAAACAGGGCTTACCTTTATGTGACCAAAATACAAATACATATGTATGTACACTTTATAAAACCATTTTTTTTGCTTTACATTCTCTTTTATTATATTTTTATATAATATTTGTCATTTATAAATACATTTTTCTTATTCAAAAACACGTAAGAAAAACAATTAGGGGTAGTATTTTTGGGGCTGGAACGGATTAACATAATTTCAATGGGGAAAATTGCTTTGAGATACGAGCAAATTGACATACGAGCAAGGTTACGGAACGAATTAAACTCGTATCTCGAGGTATCACTGTACTTCATCTCACATTTTAGATGCGTCCGACGAAAAGTTAATCAATAATCCTCTTAAGTTTAAATTAATCCTCCTAATATTTGTTAAAATCCCCGCATGCTAAATTTATGTTGATTTATTTACAGGCATCCCTGTGCGTGCAATGCCAGGAAGGGGAGGGATTGAAACTTGAACTTGACTTGGGTGTTTGCCTGCCTTATGAAAAAAAAGGTACCTGAAACTTTATGCTTTCATGACTTAGGGTTTTCACTAAACAGAATTTGTTTTCTGCTTTTGTTCCAGTTTATTTATTTTCTGATACGCTCAGTGTTCAAAGAGAACATATTATATTCCTCGAAGAATTCGACCTTCAGTTTTTGATGTATTTCAATGTTTTAGAGTCCCCGAGTCAAAAAGAAAAAAAAATGGAATTGTATCGGTCTATCTGTCGGTTTGAGGACAACATTTTTCCAGGTGTACTTGATGGCTGTGATTAGTCCTTCATAGTTACTGCTTGAATTTCCCGATCCACATACACCCAGATTTTATCTACGGATTAAGATCAGCCCTGCTAGATTGCTAGTGGCGTAGCTGCAACTTTTGCCGACTACTTCTTTTACAAAATATTGAGAGCACATGAGCCTCAAAATAAAAATAAAATATTCCAGAAAAAATCACTTTATAAGTAACTTAATTCGTGGTTTGACTCTCTCGATCTTTGCAGATAAGTTGTAAAATAGCGTTTCCACCAAGTCTTTCTATCGCATATCGGCGATTTACCCACAAAAGGCGATAAATAAGAATTCATTATATTAGTTTTTCATGTACATATTTTATTGAGACAATGTTGAAGTTCTTTGTTATAAAATTTTCTTGCATGCCTGGTTTTGACGCCGCATTTGAAGTGCCACCCGGGGCGGACCATCCCCCTTCAGCTACGCCACTGCTAGATTGCCAAACAGTTGCATCGTGAGTGACTTCAAATGGTGGTTTTGTTGAACTTGAGTGGACGGGCACCTTGTTGTGAAGAAATAAATACCATCCCAGTTTTTAAAAAGGAACTTCTAGCTATATATTTGTTGCAAGCGGATTTTGATTTGATTCAAAGTATAAGGTGTCTTCAATTGACACTACGCAGAGCCATCTGTAGCTCGATCTACCAACTGAAGTCAACAGATTATGACGACAAAGGGAAAAAAATTCCACGAAAAAAGTTTCCAAAACTGTGACTTATAAAATACTGGAAAAACTCATTTTTGTCGATCGATAAGTTCAGCAAAGGCAGTCGGTGGGGTAGCGAAAATAAGTGGCTCTCAGGACATAATATGATTGTTTCGCCCTACCCCTCCGTCATGATCAATGATTTAGGTTCTATAAACGGTGCACGGAGTAAGGTATTTCTTTCGCCCGTCATTTTACTGGACTATAAAATGTGACATAAAAGCATTAACGTTTTGTCACCATGGCTAGTAGCGTAGCTTGGATTAGTAGAACCGGAAAATATCATTTTTTACCCTAGTCGTCACCAGTGACTTAGCAAGAGTAAATGGCAGCAGAGGCATGGAAATATTTTTACGTCCTGTCATTATATTTTCCTTTCAAAATGGCATAAAAGCAGTAGGTATTGACTTTCTGGCGCACCCTAAAACGGAGCCAGGGGCATCTATACCCCCTTTGCCCCCCGGTCTCTACACCACTGAAATGTGGCTAATATAAAATAATCCTTCTAGGAATTGCTACAATACTGTCTGAACATAATTCTAAGCTATAAGCACGAAACAATCTTCACTCTTATTGAAACATACAACTAAATTATGCTTAATTTAAATGGTACAGGTTGCGAGTATGTTTTGCTTTTATTTTAAAGTCTTTTATTCTATAATTTATGTTTGAACTCATTTATTTTCGAAAATTGAATAGGGACTTAAAATAGATATATGATGCCTGCAATGAAATTTGTATAAAAGCTGGAAGTCTCGTTATTCTAAACTACATTATTTGTTCATTTTATTGAAAACACAAACAAAGAAGCCGCGTTTTTCGACTTAAATCTGAGGCAGGGTGGAATAGATCAATATTGAGCTTTGTTAAAATTGAGATCGAAGTCAAATGACATTTCAGATAATTACTTTTGAAATCGTGATGTTTGATTTATAATGATAAATGTATTGTGCCTAAAAAGGAAATGCCTTTTTTAGGAAGGAATGTATCATTGAACTAAATCCATCGTAATAAAATATTTATGACATGCAATGAAATCCTGTTTATTGCGTTTCGAGATTCTAGTTAGTTCTCTTTTGAAATTACTAGTACCATTTGCATATAAAAGGTGAGGATTTGAGTAGAAAAACTGAACGAAAGGTGAAAATTTTGCAATTCATTTGACACAAAGCGTTTCTCAGTGATAGGATGAGATTCATAGCGATTTTCTTTTATTTGTGGGTACTTATGAAGTCCTGTTCCCATGGTCAGTTTTTCGGCAATTCACTTACGTTGTTAGGGATTAATTGCACAGTCTGAATTCGACCAGACGCACCGCTCCCACGACGAGCGACCAACATACAACAGCCAGTAGGAACTGTACTGAAGTCTCCGTCAGTCGATTTGTTTCCTTTGCTGTCCGAGCATTCACCGAGATTTCTCCGGGACGTTCGATCCACCCCACAAACCCTCGAGCAACAACGATTCTTTGCATTGATTATAGTTGTATTTACATCTCGTTTTGAAGCAACACGATGACTATTTTTGAGACGGATCTCGTAATTTTGAACCACGGTCAGATGACAAGGACGATACCTGAGCTGGATTCGCCCTCTCAAATTTCGCACCACACCAGCGGGAGAAAGTTTGGCTCCTGGGTATGATATTTAACGTTCAACAGGCCCAATACGCGGCGGATCTTCAGTGGAATAGGGTGTCGAGCCTGGAACCCTCCGGCTTCGAAGGCGAGACCTTACCACTAGGTCACCGTAGCCCATTCATTGCATCGAAAGCGTAACACGCACAAAGATCGCTTAAACATAGACAAAGGGTACGGGTCTTCACTCAAGAGTCGAATTTGGCTTTGCTGAGCTAAACCAAAGGAGATTTAGTTCACCTCTCCCCAGATAGCAATTTTAGTTTGCAGCAAACTTGCCACAAATTTGTCATGACAAGAGTGCAAGCTTGCCCCAAATTTGTCATGACAAGAGCGCAAGCTTGCAGCAAGTTAACGAAAGCTTCGAAGTCACCATGGAACGAACTTGCAGCAAGCTTGCCGTGCAAACTCATTGCAAATTATAGCAAAAACAGAGTACGAACACAGCCCAGGATAGAACTCGCGATCTACCGGTTGGTAGCCTGACGTCTATACCACTCCGCCAGCTCGACTACGAGAGGAGAAGATAGATTGTGTTAATAGATCGCGCATACGATTTATTTTAAACTCCATTCTTGATTTCGTTAATTTTTAAAATTTTGTGTTGAGAATATGATTTGAAATCAAAGAGAGGGAGAGAGAGAGAGAGAGAGAGAGCGATTTTCGCTAATAACAACGTTTTGCTAGTAGAATAAATTATGAAATTAGAGTTCAAAAGTAATTACTTTAAAATGGGACACAATGTATAAGTTATTATTTTTCAACAAACATTGACTGTTTTTTCGATTTAATTTTGTTTATAAATATTAAAATCTCAACATTAAGAAAAAGGCGATATAATTTTCTTTAAAGTAAAAACTTTTAGTAAAAAGATGGAAAATGTTTCAATTTTTTTTATGAAAAAGTTAGTTTTTTTACAAATTATCATTGATTTATTGAATTAATAAAAAGAAGGACGGTCTAGGAGATGCTATTAAAAATCGGATGTTTTTTTAAAAACAGAGACAAAGATAATTATCTCTTTGTGCTATCTTTGCATCAAGTTTGTTTTGCAAATTTGCATTGCAAAGGAGGTGGCGCTATTTGTCATGGCGAATTTGCAACAAGTTCGTTTCAAGTTTGACGCGTCAAATTTGCTATGACAAGGTAATATCAAGTCAAAATCAAACTTGCTGCAAACTTACGTGCTATCTGGGTCTGTGATTGAACAAGGAAATAGAAGAAAGTCTCGTCAAGATTTATAAATCAATCACAAACACAAGAATTTAATTTTCGATTGGAAAGAAACAGTGCTGTAGTCTCAAAATAAGCAGAGCCGGAAAGCTCTAACGTGGGTGAGAAAAATCGCGCTGTTTTAAGGAGGTTTCACATTTTTTTCTTATTTATTTCTTGTGGGAACAAAACAGTTCAGAAGCGGCGTTCCGGCTCTACTATACTCCGAGAAAGAAAGCAATAGATTATTGTTAAACATTCAAGTTTTGTTTCAAGTTTAATTTCATATTATATATGCTTTCGAACTTGCAAAAAGAATGAAATTCCAAAAGAAAGATATACAATTAAGTGCACACTCCTGCCTTTTCAAAAAGGGTATTCATGTATATCAATATATGGAATAATTAAAAAGTTTAGAAGTAATTTATTGAAATCAGCCATGATTTCGACCAAAAATTTTTATGAGTCATCCATTAAAAAACACTAATGTAATGTATTTCTTTAAAAAATTTTTTCCATAAAATATATAAACGATAGTAGTTTGGGAATGAAAAAGTCTTTATTATATGCATAGGCCCCTTTCACATTATGCTGTTTCAACCGTTGCGGCGCAAAGTTGTTTACATTTTTGCCGTGTCATGTTTACTTTCACACTTGACGATTCACGCCGTCAGTATTTGAGTGTAGTTTCTCATTTCCTAGCTGTTTCAGTATGGATCGGAAGCAAGGAGCAGCAATATGGTCTTGCACCTATCAATCAAACGAAACGAGAGTATAATCACCTCACTTTTGGAAGAACACGTGCAGATGAATGTCCGAATGACTGTGGTATCTTTTAATGAATTCCACAACCGAATGAAAAATCTATCTCTGCGGCAAAATACTAAAATTTGGAACTGCATTCAACTGACAAAAATGGTAGCTATGACTCTGAAGTAACTATGTTGCCCGTTAAATTATACGTAGGGGGAAACATCCTCCCTCTGCTGTGAGGCGAAAGTTTGGAGAGGGGGTGCCAGCTCAGGTGTTGTCCTCGTCATGTGACCACGGTTCAAAATGACGAGGTCCGTCCTAAAATAGCCCTCGTGTTGCTTGAAAACGGGACGTTAATATAACTAAACAAAATCGGAAGTAACTGACACTTATTTTTAAATCTTAATCGTTTGTGTTTAAAATGTAAAGGATTATAGGACCTTTAACAACAAAAAAGCAATAGTGAAAGTGCGACTGTTTATTACTTAGCAAAAACTTATAGATTTTGTTTTTACCATAATTACACAAGATAAGTTCCTCCCTAGATATGGATTTTTAAAGTCAGTGTAATAATTTTAAGCATTGCAAATGTATATATTAATAATATATTACGTAAATCGATTATACATAAGTTGTGGAACATGGATTTCATTTGCGCGCAGGATTTAAAAAAGCTAAGGAACCCATTGCAAACAGATGTTATGAAAATTCCCTTCGAAATATCGAGCTTTAAAATCATTTATATGGTAAACATTCAGATATGCTTTAAGTACTTTTTATGACGCTAAAATAGTATACCTTTTTCTTGGAAATTATATGTAAGATAACACGCTCTGAAAAAACTATAACGCAATGCTTTGATTTTGCATGTTTTTTCATTGTGTAGCAGGCATTCACATAGCAGGGAAAATTCTGCGTGTTTGATGAACAATATTTTAAAAATCCTGTGCGTAAGTATTTAAAGTATATATCACTCACCTAACATCTCTTTATACTGAGATGGGTTTTGACTATATCTTCTCAATTATTTAAAGTATACTCATGTGCAATACCATGATATATTCAGAATGGTTTAAATTTTCAAATAAAATCATTAAAAAAATCGAAAACTTTAATGGAATCTCCATAAAGAGTTCAAAATACTGAAAAATTCTAAAAGACTGTCGGAATTACTTATAAAAGGTATAAAGTTTCTTGAAATTGCAACTTCAGAAATAAAACATATCTTGTTATCTTAGAATTCAGTCATGATTATTAGACACTGCTATCCAGATTTTAATTAACTTACATGAAATAGGATATAATTCGTTTCCAATACCTTACACATGGCCGTCTTATCCAAAGGGTAAATTTGGCGCTATTGATCCAAGAGATAATAAAAACTTTCTATTCTGATTTTGAACCAAAAAAAATTATTTAATTGCAATTTCAAATATGTTATACAATTTTATATGTTATATTGTGGTATAGAACCTAGTTACTAAAATAATCTAGGAGAATATAATGTTATCATAACATTATACTGCTCCTTAATTATTTTTTTAGCTAGGTATTCTGTTTGGGCCGTAACACTCAGTTTCCTAGTTAGGGTGCTGATGGAGCGGCAAATTACTCTATATAGGCAAGAACACTGAAAAATCTTAAGACGGCCCTGATCTTACACAATATAAAAATACATAAAATTTGTTAGCATTGGCACATTTCGAAATAAAATAAAATAGCTAAATTTTAAATAGGAAAAAATAACGAAAACATTAAAAAATTACACAGACAACACTCAAATTAAATGAAAGTGCATTCTATAATAACAATGAAATCATTTAAAAATGACAAAGACAATAGTAAAATTAAATTTTGAAGCATTCTATACAAATAATGGAATCATTATTAATTAACTGCAAAAGTTTCGAGAAGGCAAAAAGAACAAGTGACCTTGTGAAGGTGACGGACGGCAGGCGGATGAAATTCGCGCAGTGTGAAAGCGATAGCATAATTGCATACATTACTACTAAGACGAAGTCGTTACGGCGCCGTTTTATTCAGTCGTATAAACTATGTGAAAGCTCCCACTCATTTCTTCAGTTTACCATCAAGAGGCGGCCTAATGCATTCTTGCCGTAACAGTTGGAACAGCATAATGTGAAAGGGGCCATAATCTTGATATATATATATAATTAACTACAAGATATCTTATCGATTGAGGTACTTGACTCAACTTCGGAAAGATCTGGACATTCATAACCAATGAATATTTAAACTGCCTTAAAAGTAAACACTGTCAGGGAGAATAAAGCATGACCAACTGCAAAAATAAGTTTTATCGATTATTATTTTGTGAACTTATTTATCTAGTTTCCATGTTATTTATACGACCGTCGAGTTAAGTACTAGAATTTCTAGAGCCAATCAGATGTTAATTTTCTGAAAACTGATGACGTTAGTATAAAACAGGTCTCAGAAGCTTTTATATCTTACAGAGATGTACATTTAAAAGCAATGAGATAGATGTTTGTTATTTTATGCCGAGAATAAAGATCAGGTTTGCAAGAACAGGCATCTTCACAATTCTATACTTACCTTCCTAAAAACTGATAAGTTGCAACTTTTACTCCCATTAAAGCAATAAAAATTTTTCGACGTTCCAGTTCTAAGTTTCCGTTTTCAAAATTTAGAAAATAAATTTAAATTAAGCGAAATATTTCTCATTAAAGGAGGAAATAGTGTAAAGCTAACTAACACGTATAAATAGAACAGTTCTTAAAAATATAAGAACGCAAAATTGAACATTTGCATCCTCGATTGTTAAAAGAATGCGAAAACACCAAATACGGGTCCACGGGCGTTTAAAACGGAAAAATTCGAATTCCTTGCTAAGTTTTATTCAAACTTTGATTCTGTCTGAAGAATCATGTAAAAATTTGTGGACAAAAATCATACTTTCAATAATTTTCTTATCAATTCTTTTGCCAATTTTAGATGAACTTGTAGGAATTCTTTTAAGTTTAGGACACAATTGGTTTCTTTTAAGAACATGTTTGCTTCAAACAAGCAGTTACCTCTTAAGCGTTCTCTCCTGGTTGGCAATAAGGATAAAGAGAAAAGAGTTGGCCGAGTTGTTCACTTTCTTAAAAATCAAGAACTCTTTCAGTCGCCCGAACATACAGAATTTCGTGACTATCTCAATATGCATTATTCCTTTTGCATTTGGGATCCTTCAAGTAGGCAATACTATCCTTATCGAAAGGCAAATGCTTTACACTTTCGACTTCAAATTAAATCGTCATTCCAATGCAATATTCTCATTTATCAAATCCTTTCTGATAAGTGTTATCTTTCCTACCTGGACGAACCTGGTTGTTCAAGTCTAGTGCTTTCTTTGTCACAGAATATTTAAATTTACTAAATGATTCTACCACTGAGATTGATGGTTGTTCACCGCAAGAATTCACAATTTCTAAGCAAGCAAATATTCTGCAAAAGGAATCTAGATCTCACCAAGCCATACTTCATGTTCAAAGCAGTTTCTGCGCACCTTCTTTCCTCATATGCACTGCACATTTCTGCGCGTGCATTACAATCCTGACTGCTCTTATTGTTGAACAAAATTCTTACGCTCATTTTACTGCTCTTAGTGCATTCTGCTTGCATTTCTTCAATTCTTCAGGAGGTCTTTTGGCTTGTTTGTGGATGGCGGGAGGACCCTCGACCAACAAATTTAAGGAGGCTTTTGAAAGAAAAATACGAGACAAAAAGCTGTCTGTGCGTTGCAGGTTTAAATGAATTGTCAGATTACACTCTGTCAGGGTGTGACATTATCTATTTCCGAAGAAGCTCGATTCTCGCTCTTTCTGGAACTCTTCTAACCTCCACTTTTCTCTGAATCGGCTGGAAATAGACATATCTTGGTGCAAGAAAGTCTTACTTCTTGATAATGTGCGCGTGTGCATTACAGTCCTGACTGCTCTTATTATCCAACAAAGTTCTTATGCTCATTTAACTACGGTTGGTGCATTCTGCTTGCATTTCTTCAATTCTTCAGGAGGTCTTTTGGCTTGTTTGTGGATGGCGGGAGGACCCTCGAATAATGCCAACAAATTTAAGGAGGCTTTGAAAAGAAAAATTCGATAGAAAAGCTGTGTGTGTGGACAAACTTAATGAAGTGTGCTGATTTGAAGTTTTAAACGAATTATCATATGACACTCTGTCAGGTTTCGACATTATCTATTTCCGAAGAAGTTCTATTTTCGCTCTTTCTGGAGCTCTTCTGATCTTCACTTTTGTCTTAATTGATTAGAGATAGATAGACATATCTTGGTACAAGAAAGTCTTACTTCTTTGGGTGCTTTAATGTGCTAAGATTTAATGTCTTTTCGTATGATCAGAAAATTCTTGTATAAAATTACTCTTCTTTTCTTTATTTTGGAGTATAAATTTCATCACGTTTCAAAGGGCATAGAACTAGATATAAAAATTAAATTCTTTTCTATTCGTTTTCAAATTTCGTCCCGTATGTTCATATTTAAAATGACCAAATATTATATATAAGAACATATAAATTTTTTACATCGCTTCGAATTACTTGTTGATGTTAAATAAATAGAGAAATCGACAGACATTTAATGTTTACTTTCATTTAAAAAATGAACCGAACGGTTGAAGATCCGACACTATATCACGATTTCTTGAAATACGGGTTTATTATTATAAACTATGCCTGAATGTGAGTAGTTAGCAATGCAAAATTAAACAAATTTCAATCCAGTGCACAAGACTACTTCCATTGTAACAATTATATAATAATTAAAATCAAATAATGAAACAATCTAGTCATTAAAAATTTCGTTCTGAGGAAAGAAGGATGTAATTATATTTATGTTATATGCTCGTATATGTGTTATATGTAACATTATGTTATATACCGCTATATACACTACATGGCCAAAATATAAATAGTCCTTGCTACGCAGTATTAATCACGTTGAGCATTCTCTATCTTGGATGACAGCAAATATTTTTCTAGGCGTTGAGTCAAAAGGTTGCTGAAACAATTGAGGAAGAGACTCAAATCACTGCCACAGAAATAAGCCAAAAAGATTGGAGTTTTGGAGATAACCAGCCCCTCTGGCGCATAAAATCATAGCGTGTTCCCAAGTCAAATGTCTTGTTTCCCCATAAATAGATGAGTAGCAACGTTTACAGGTTTTTTTGACTAAGGAAAAGCTTTCTAAAGCAGGCCATTCACATATATTCCAAAATGGAATTTTTGGAACACGGAGAGGAAAAAGCAATCGTCAAGGTCGAAAACCTATGAAATGTGGAATAAATGATTTTGAGTGGTGGAATTCCAACCAACTCAAAATCCAAGACTTCATGCGCCGATTCCAATTTGAGACCCCGATGCGAGGCTAGCGGCACACCAAAGGGTCTGCCTAGATTGAGACCTCGCGACGAGGCTAGAAAGTCGAAAATCCGCCGAGTCGGGGGGAGGAATAGGGGGGGGGATCGAAGAGCTATGGTAGCGTACTTCGGAGCCTACGTGAATGACGTGTGTAATTTTTCGATTAAAATGGGTGGAAAAAAACTGGCTTAGGACAAATGGCATAGCTAGCCTTCAAGTGAATACCCAGCTTAACAGTGAATCCGATTTATAATATCAGAGTATGTTCTGCGGGGAGGAGTTGACGTTTGAGTCAGTGGTGTTCCTAATATTTTGATCACTCATTTATTATGTTATATGTTGTTTGTTTATACTTATGTTATAATGAAACAAAAATTAAATAACTCTCTATTTAGGTGCTATGTGCAATGATGATCTTCTCTGCAGCCCTGAACTGGAATGTAGAGTAAGTTACGGTGCTACATTTTTAATGAGGCGTGATATTAAAGTAACTATAGTCAAAGATAACTAGAATTGATAGTGCAATGTGTTTTTCGTGGTGTATCATTACATTTATTTAAACAATCCTAAATATGGTACTAATGTATTGAAAAATAATTAAAATATATGGACAAAATTTAGTTTCAAATTATTTTTAATTCTGTGTAATAAAACTCTATACTAAAATTCATTATTTTATTTCATGAAGATATTTTTATATCCTTAAGTTTCATGGATTCACCTGTGACACCAACACACTTAGCTTTCATCGCACTGTCAACTTTAGTTGTCTTAACTTTTCTTTGATTTAACAAAGACTTTCAGTATAAGTTAGAATTTCTCTTACTACACTGTTGTTTATATTACACATTTGCTAACATCTTGTTGTTTGAAAAAGAATATGGCCGCCCTTCTAGGAAGGCGCCATTTTTTTTGTCTTGACCGAATTGTAACGAGGATTTTTCTAAACCATCTATTGACGGCAATTTGACATTATTTTTTAAGCAGATTGAAAAGAATTTTGGAATGAATATTTTTCTAAATTAGGGGATAACAGCCTTTGTTGCTAAAAATCCCAAAACCTCGTATCTTTCAGACATACAATTCAAGAATCAAGAATCTTGTTGTTTATTTTGAATTTCGAGCTATATATATAGCATGATTACATATACTTTTATGATAAACTTGAAGGGAAGTGAAAGAGGATATTACGATGCAACAAATTCAAACGAATAATTAGAGCTTAATCAATCGATATTGTGGAAACTATTTGATTTTTTTTGACTGGCAATAAAAGTGAATGGATATGTAATCGAAATCAATCACTTTCCAGACTTGACTACAGAAAACAAGAATTTTTAAATTATATCCATAATGTTTAAAGAAAGCAATATACTAAATTTAAATTAGATTTGATAGAATTAAATCTTATTAACATTAGGACGACATAGTGGTAAGCGGCTTCGAGGGCATCGGTCTCCGGGTTCGAAACTTAATTCCACTGAGGATCTGCCTTTATGTGGACCTTTCGCACGTTAGATCTGACGTCGTAGGTCAAACATCCTCCCGCTGGTGTGGTGCGGATACTTGGAGATGGTAGGGGTGCCAGCTCAGGTGTCGTCCTCGGCACATGGCAGAACGCCGCCCTATGTCCCTGTACCTGAAGCCATTAGCGACCGAACGGTTCAAAAGTACGAGGTCGATTTCAAAATAGCTTTCGTATTGTTTGAAAATGGGACGTTAATATAACTTAACTAATCTGTTAACCTTAAAGATGGTGCTTTATTAAAAAACATTGTTATTATTGAACACAAAGATTTGTCAAGACATGCAAAATGCTCCTTTCGGAATTTGGTATAATTTCGATATTTTCGTTTTCTACTACGTGGTGATTTTAAGATACCAATAAGGAGACTATGAGAACCTAAATTACTCAGTGGATAGCCATTCATATATAGTATTCATGTATAGTTTTAATGAACAGTTTTTTCGGGCCATAATTTGAGAATTGTATAAAGGATCACGTTTCTCTGGCTAATAGAATTGCGTCTAGCAAATTTCTTCCCGAAATGATGAACTTTAATCCTTAAAAGCCGTATTTCTTAAAAATTTATTTTAAAATATGTTTTGACTTTCATTTCTTGAATAAAACATGGGAAAAATACTTTAAAATATCCTGTTTTGTTTTAAGTATGGTTTATGGCTAAAAAAAAGTTTGGTACCAATTGACAACAATGGGCTTTATTCCAGAAAACAATTTCCTTGATAAAATTCTATAATGTCAAACACAGATGAATTATAATAAACATGATACGGATAATGATTTCCTTCAACATTGTAGGATAAAATATGGTTTTCTTAAGCGTACAAACAAAGCTAAAAAGATGCAGACTCAAGTGAAAAACATCAATTTATTTTTGTTTTTTTTATCAGCACTCAGGCTGCCATCTGTATGTCGTAAATTGATTTAATAAAAATTTCAGTGTGTTTTTTATTGGCAAGGACAGGCTTTAGAGCTTCAGTCTGATTCTCAAGATTTTAGAGGACAAAATTGGGCATGTTGTTTGGCAAATTGTTGTTGTTTGGTTTGTTGCTTGCAAAATTGGCAAGACTGAGTTTTTAAAGGTTAATTTACATTCACGGTTTTTTTCAGTCGATGTTCATTGGAGCAACTCATTTCACACATTATAACAGTATTGTCATAAGATATTTTTGATAAATTTGCATTTAAAACACATATATTTCTCGATTGACATGACCGCATTGTATGATAATAATTTAACATTTTTTCTATATGCAACGTATTTAAATATCAGTTTAGTACGATTAGCCAAATTCGCATATTGTACCACACTTACGAGTACAGTTCTGTTTGGATTTATGGATATTGATTTATGGAACTATTCTTTATTTTTAAAACGCATATCATGATGTTTCATACGGAGTTACTGAATTTATTGTGTATTTATTATTAGACTGAAATGTGAATTCAAACAGCAAGGTTTTAATTTAAATAAAATATTTGAAAAACTGATCCTAAAATGTAAACAACGCTTAAATTACACTTTAGTACGTTTAATATGTAAGCGTACATATTATTTTAAATACGTTTATACAATGCATGTTTTCACTTTTGGCAAGAACATATTTTACCCATAACAACCTCAAATGCTGAAAAATCGTTATCTATAGTTCTTCTGAAAAACAGGCGATCATATTAAATCAGAGGTTCCCAACCTGTGGTAAGCGTATCTTTGGAGGTACGCGAAATCAAAGTTGATAATGGTGAACACAAGAAATCATAAGAGATTAACCCGTTAACGCCTAGCATCCTATTCATTGGACAGTTACACTTCACTTCCGTGGCTAAACCGAACGCATTCCATTGTTTCTTTTTTTGCTCTGTCTTTGAAGTATATAAGTATTCCCCAACTACTAAACAGTTTTCAATAGGCATATACCACCAGTTGGCCGCCAGATCCTTTACTCTTCATTTGAACCAAATTTTATTAAACTTAGCCTCATGAGACAAGCTCTAAGATCGCATTGAAGTCCTTCCACTTAAATAGTTGATTATTAAGAACTGCAATTTTCATCTATCTTTATAGGTTAAAGCATAAATAAGTTATTGCAATGATGGTTTCATTTGTTTTGGCGTCGATTTAATTCTATTGTAAAAATGGAATAAAATGTAAAATGAAAAAGTCATGCAAACGTTATTCACTTGACTCTGAAGTTGATCTAAACCTTTAAAGTCATTGATGAAAACTTTTTTGCATATACAGGTGGTTGGTAATAGCGGGTGGATATGCCAGTAGGGGAACACGAAAATTAAAAAAAGACTATTAAAGGGGTACGCGAAGGAAAAAAGGTTGGGAACCCCTGTGTTAAATTATCAGTGCAGAGAGGACCATTAGTTCTTTACTATTTTGTGGTTATGTTGCATGATATAGTGCATCTCCCCAATATGTTATGGATTAAGTGAACAGCACCATTTTAACATATTTGTAAATTATGTTACAGGAATTGACTTCAATCATAAAGTTCAGAACATGCCAAGAATCATCCTTCAAGCCAACAGACGATGGCATCTCGACTGTTCCAG
>BGPR01006007.1:68128-85758 GCA_013235015.1 Araneus ventricosus | reverse complement strand
CTGTTGCTTCGTTCAGTTACATGCTAAAAGCAGATCATTTGAAAAAGAAATCTTGACGAATGATGTTATCAATATTTTTAAATAAAATTTTTTAAATTCATTTTATTTTTAGATAGAAATTACTGGTTCCTTTTCACCTTCTAAGTGTGAAATATTTCTGTTACAAATAGCTCTGATAAAAGAAGGTAATTCCGATAAAGAGAAATAAATATTAAAAGTCTCTTCACAATTGGTCCATGAAAAAAAATAATAAATACATACTTTATTTATGATTTAAATGATTCGAGAGTGTTTGCTTAACGTAGGAAAAACATGCAATGACATAATGCATCAATAAATTCTTTTTTATTAATAATAGCATAAAAGAAATTGCAAAAAAAATTTTATCAAATTCAAATATCTTATTTCTTAAAGCAAACCAATTGTCGATCAATACTTTTCTAAATTTGCGCATAAATGCTATAATGCGATTGTCACTACAAAATAGGAAATAATGACAAAATTCCCATGCTTTCTAATCTTCTTATCTTTAACCTTGAAATACAATTCATTAAAATATTTGTTAATTCGCTATTAACTAGCAATGCGTAATATTTATTATATGTTTAGGAAGCTCTTTTGACCGTTAATAATAACTTTTTCATTCAATTAAGAACTCTTTTAAGCTCAGATCAGTATGACTTAATAAGGAAAACAATTATAAACGAAACTACATTATTCATGGAAGAGTCAATTTTCTTTACATCCATGCTTTGAATCTTGAAGATAAAAAAAAAAAAAAAGAGGAAATAAAATTGAAACTTTCATTTTGATGAACAATAAGTATAAATTCCTAGATTACAAGGAGTTGTGTGTGAATATTTTATTGTATTTATTTTAATCCAATTTTAGGCATTTTTTTACTTCTAACGCACATTGATTTGTATGATTAACGAGTTAATCACATTCCATGAAATAATCTCTACTCATAATGTCAAAACTCTTGCTGCTTTTGATCCTTGTAGCTACATGGAAGTTATCCAAAGTCCGTGATAAGCTGGAGATCGGAGAAAATATCCACAGTGTTTCATTCTGATTTGTTAAATGGATTTGGAATATGATTCTAATATATCTATAATATAAGCATCGTCTGGAGGCCTCTAACGCTCCAGGAATGTAGGCGTGGCCACGTGTCCGGCTCCCCCAGAAGAGGCTTTCTTTTCTTGGGAATTCATGGAGCAGTTTTCGAACAGGGAAGTAGTGTCCTTTATCTTTGAAGAGAACGTTTCAAATTTGGTAAAACAATATGGATATAGGATCCACTGCAAGGGAACAAAGAAGTTACCAAAGAATTTGGACGATGGAGGAGGGACAAGGACAAGAGGCATTAAAAGAATTCAAACCGCAAATATTTAATTAATTAAATTATTTTATTTTCACTTCTCGGAGATCTTTACTCGTTTTTGTTAAAGGTTCTTTATTTTTCGTGCCAATTTTTCCGGGACTTATATATTTCGCAGAACGAAAGTTGGTGTCAATTGATCGATCATATGTTTTTCATGCTTTTTTTTATTTCTTAAGCACTGATAGTCAGATCTGAGATATTGTTGGCAAGATAAAAGCCCATCTTAGACGGGCACAAATCTTCTAGTTTACAAGAATGAGATAAGACAGAAAAAGAATTGAGATATGAACACTGATATTCCATACTCTATACTATAAATCTCTATACAGGATATCCCGGAGTGTCATTTGAGAATTTTAAAGGTACGTCAGGGATAGATAAATATTTTTGTAATAGAAGATGGTTTCGGCGACCGGAAGAGGACACTCCAGGGAGATCTATGTTAGTGAATTAAGTAAAAGAAAAGGATACGCAGGATAAAATGTACTACACAGATCTCATAGAATATAAATGTATAGTATCACAACAACCCAGTTGCATGAATAACAACATTGCAAGTCGGACGTTGGACGATAATTAGGATACCAAACCTCTAAAGTACTCAAAATAAGCGTTCAAAGGACTTTCCGTCTCAGGCGATAAACACTTCGATCAAAGTTATGCATACGGTAATAAAACTCCTGTTGTGGGTGTACGTGAATGCAGTTTAGTAAGCAGGATTAAAAAAATAAAGCTCTTTATTCCACGAATAAAGAGCTTTCTGAGAAAACAAACATAGCACCGGTAACAAATCTGCAATTCACAAATTTACGACAGAGATTATCAATAAATCTTAATTACAGTACTTTGAATCTCAATATCTCTCAGTTCACCAGCTTGCTTGATGATCAAACTATAACTTACTCTTTTGGTTTGAGAGCTTGTTTTTATACTTTTTTCAACAAGAAGTGACGTCAATACATAGGAAATAATGTAATCTCTAGAAGGTTCATGACATTTCTGGCTCCCAGTAGAGATAGGTCCAAAGATCAGGATTTTTCTAGAAGATTCCATTTGTCGCCAACTCACCAAATTTATCTCCAATATTAACATGTCAGTAACAATACAACTAGGTTATTATGCTTTTGTTCCCATTTCATTAAATCTGTATTGTGCACTTTAACTGTTGTATCCTCCTGTTTTATTTAATTCACTGACAAACAGTTCCTCTCCCCTTTGCGTTTCCGGCTCTGTGTTCAGTTGCAATAATGACGTTTCTGTATGTCTGACCTCTTCTTAAAATTTCTATACATCTTTTCAAGAAACCCTGTATAAAAGCAAAATTTTTATAACGCGACTGGATTTTTTATATTGTAATATTAACAGTAGAAACGCGTACCACAACAATCATTCTAGGCCGCGGTGAACACGTGGCAGATTCTCAACTTTGTGACCGGAGAGTCACAGGCTTCAGAGCCGATTCATCTGAAAAGCCACCTTGTTACGGGTTTTTTGCCCACTGAATCCTTTGAAGGTCAAAAATCCTCCCGCTGGGATGATGCGGAAGTTTGAAGAGGGGTTGCTATCTCAGGTGTCATTCTTGTCATCTGACAATGGTTTGAAAGTACGAGAATGTCAAATTGAACTTTACCGAAAGTATGATCGCTTCATGGATATCGACTAATAGGGGAGAGTTGCAGAATGCGCTTGGTATCATAACTTCAACTCTATTAAATATTAGGGCCGTAAAATAAGCAAATGTTGCAACGTTGTAAATGGGGTGTCTAGAATCATTTTTGGGTGAAAGCACTACGTGGTTACAGTTAGAAAATAAGTGTTTAGATTTATGTATATTCAATTAATTATTTAACAAAATGATAAAAAAAAACCTTACGCTGCTCTAAATTAAATAGCAAAATATGTTATCATAGCCTCAAATAGGAACTTTCTTTGGCTACTATTTACTACAACCATCTTATTAAAATAGTTTAAAGATAAGGTTAGGGAAATTTTTTGGTTGTTGTCGTCCAAAAGATGTCTAGATTGGACAACAAACATTTGCCTAAATTGGACTGTTTAAATCATAGGGATTATTATCTTGAATTACAGGAATATCTCAGAAAGCAGTTTATTATCTTTAGTAGTCCTCATGAACAGGAATTGGATGAAGTCAAAGCAAATAAACAATAAAAAGACACTAAAACCATCAAATGTTGGATCAAGGTATAAAAACTTAGGATAAGTATCATTTGTGAAAAAACAAAGGAAGAAGAGCAAGTAATACAGTGCATAAAATGTTATATTTGGGTTAATATATTTTGTGCTATTTCGAATTTCAGAATCAAAAAGTATTTTTGTTTTAATTGCGTTTAAAGAAATTGGCGGTTCAATATGGGCGCCAGGGTTCCAATCCCGACAATCTGTTTCCTTGATTGAACCGATTCTGGGCGAAGCTGCTGTTTTCCTTATTTAAAATATCTGCTGTTTTCCTTATTTAAAATTTCTGCTGTTTTCCTTATTTAAAATTTTGTAGTTTATTTTTCTTAGAACAATGTAATTAACTTTTTGTTGCATAAAAAGTTAATTTCATTGTTCTAAAGAAAAATAAACTACAAAAAATACTAACACTTGCTTTTTATTAAAATTACTTCTTCATTATTTCACAGTAAAAAATGTCCAGGTAGTCGAAACTTGATATCTCTCCTAGGTTGTCTTTCTTTTTTTAACGTTGAACTTATGATAATTTATTGAATTCAGTTTAAAACTCATACTGGATACTTGTTCTTTTTACCTCCCCTAAGAAAAGCTACGCTTATATTCCTGCACAACAAAGTTAACTAACCATAGATAGTACAAAGACGCGGAAAAAATTGCATAATCCACATTTTCTATGTAAAAACTCGCAAAAATATTTTAAACACGCATTGGCAGTGATTACAAGAGCCGCGCTGCGTTACAAAATTGCCGCGAAGAAAAATTAAATATTTTTTAAAATGTTTGTTTGTCGTTCCAACTGTGAAGACATTCCCTTTTTTCATCTTTTTCAGCAGTACACGACGACTGTAGGTAGCGTAGTAGCTGTTTACCGGTATTTTGTTTTCCCGGCCAAAAACAATGTTTGCGCAACGCGATGCATTTTTCTTGTTTTCTTCTTTTTGCATATCTCTATAGGAAACGCACTGCAAGATGATTTATAAATATCAAGACAAGAAATTCGTTCATTCTTTCGGGTAAAATTTACCGTTATTATATATAAATATAACGGTTAAAAAACCGGAAAAAATAGGATCAATGAAAATATGGAGCTGGAAGTGCGGGAAGCGGAGTTTTACCGTATTTACAATAAAATGATAAGGCTCGAAAAGTAAAGCCAAATGACGTCATTGTAGCTTCCCAATGGAAAATAGCTCCAACATCCTGAACAGCACACCTTTGTTGAATAACTGATTTTGGAAAAAGGCGAATCTTCTTTTTCTTAAAGCTTCCTTCTCTTTTCTTTTTCTAAATTTCTTTCAATACTACAATTTTTAAAATTAAGCATGCTGGTTGAATCAAAAATGTCCAAATTTTAACTTTTGTGTTGAGACTAAGAATGTGAGCGTTATAAAAACATATATGAAGATACCATTCCAGATATATTTTATTTTAGAATATTCATTTGAATATTCGGAATGAAATAAATTTTAAAAAATCCGTGGAAAATGAATTCACTTAAAATGGGCATTAATTATTGTCAGCTGAAGAAAAATCAGTATTCATAAATAACTAATATAATTGTAAAAATATTTATAAAATTCTTCGTGAACATGCACATAAAATTTAAAGGCTTACATGGTCATTTTTATTCTGATATTTTGGTTTTATTTCAGAATAGGTTTCACTTTCAAAATCAATGAAACATTCATCAACCACACCTTCATATTTATCCTGTTCTAAATAGCGATTACAAAACGACTCTAATGAAACAAAAAAAGAACATTTTCTGCTTTGATATGGCACTTTATTGATTCAGTTTGCATTTTAAACGTGAAATTTATTGGCTTCTATCGTAATTTTTATTCTGATATTTTGGTTTAATTTCAGAATGGGTTTCACTTTCAAAAATAATGAAACATTCATCAACCACCATCATATTTATCCAGTTCTAAATCGTAACATCGTAATTACAAAACGACTCAATTGAAACAAAAATGAACATTTTCTGCTTTTATATGGTACTTTATTGATTCAATTTGCATTTGAAGATTTAGAACGAAAGAGAATTACTCAGAAATTCTAAAGCTGAATCGAACGGTCTCTCTTCTTCTTCTTACACGTAAATAAGTCCTGGGAATTAGCTTTCATTCTTTATTCTAGGGATTAATTTTACGCATTGAATTACCTCGGTAGCATGCTTCTCGACATCTAACATCAATTAGGTACCTTTCAAAAGATGTGGCAGCATCTTCTTTTCTTTTGAATAAGTAACAGGATTATCTGTTCTCTTTAATCACTTCAACGCTGCAAATAAAGAAAAATTTAGCACAAAAGGGGAGAAAATGGCACAAATTACTGTCTAGAGGATCTATTATTCAAATTACTTTTCTGAATCGGAATGACATAGCTTAGACAGAAACAACCAAAGTGGCAGATTTCTAAAGGTAAAAGTCTCTTATTAGCATACTTTTGTGTTCAAAGTAGAATAAACATCAAACACAAAGCAATAAGCCTTAAATGTCTTATGTCTGGAATGAAAAAAAAGTGGTTTTAGTGTCTCAAATGTCTGACTCATATAACTGAATCCAAACTTAAGCATATAAAAAGGGTATATTTAAAGTTTATTTTCATGAGCCGAATGTAAGAATATTGTAAACAAAATTAACAAAAAAACGCAGCATAGAAGAATAAAACTACGTATCAGGATTTTATTTTTAGAACAAGAAATTTATTTTCGCTACAAGTTTATACGCGTTCCTTAATTTTCGCTGTTGTTAGTTTTGTATACAAATTCTTTTGCATTAGGTGTGACTGTATCAAAGATATACTAAAGTATTCTTTAACTTCATTAAAATTTATTTACTATTTACTTAACCTTTTTATAGATCAAATTGCTTAAGCGCATAAGTTTCACAACAATTGTATCATTACGTGTTCATGAGAATCATGTGGCAGATTTTTTTTCCAGTTTATTCGACGACCTCCCAACTTTCGAAGCGATCCATGTGTCAAACCTTGTATTAAAAGTCTTCAGACCATGATTCTGAGCTTACCGTTAATGAAATGAAGTCGGGATTTTACTAATTAATCTACATGGACGGTAATAATAATTTAACCTTGTTTAACATTGTTAGTTTAACCTTGTTTAGACCTTGTGTTAAAAGTCTTCAGACTATGATTCTGAGCTTATCGGTAATGAAATGGAGTCTTGATTTTACTAATTAATCTATACTGACGGCAAAAAATAATTTAACCTTGTTTAGACCTCGTTTAACCTTGTTAGTTTAACCTTGATTACACCTTGTGTTAAAAGTCTTCAAACCATGATTCTGAGCTTACCGGTAATGAAATGGAGTCAGGTTTTACTAATTAATCTACATGGACGATAATAATAATTTAACCTTGTTTATACTTGTTTAACCTTGTTAAGACCTTGTTAAAAAAGTCTCTGACTAGATTCTGAACTTACCGGTAAGAAATGGAGTCGCGATTTTACTATTATTATCACACATGGACGGTAATGATAATTTTCTAATGACTATTTAACTTTTAAGTGCTAGTTTTTGAAGTAGTATAATAATAAAATAACCTTGGGAATGACATTAACTTAAGGAAACAAATTCATTTAGATTAGTGGATGTCATTATATTTTTTAAATTTATTTCATTAATTAATAATTAATTACCCAGACACTTCGTTATCGTCTTGAAATAAGAAATTAGGAACATATAGGTATTTGTTCCTTCTAAAAAAAATGTCGGGGAACTTACGCCAACCTAAGAAACTGCATTTAAAAATTGATGAATTTGTTGGGAAGTAAAACATCTCAGCCTTAGAAAGATAAGCAAACGACAATGGTATTAATACAGGGAAATTTGAAGTGTTCCAATAAGTTTAAGGGCACGATAGGTATACCAAAGGAAATCCACTTCGCATAAGAAATATCGCCACCGAACGTTAAGTGTGTTTGCTAGAGTACAATAATTCGACTTAAAATTATCAATAATTCCATCTACAATATTCATCAAAGACGTAATGGGTGAAAGAGTCGTTTTTCATTTCTTCACAGAAGAATATGTGATAAGTGTCAGGTAAGAAACAATGGACAAGCATCGCTTTGTTGTATACCTAAGATTTCTAACACGTCTAAAAGTTTTGCATCCTTTCAACAATGGTTTTGTAAAGATGAATTCTCACAATTACAATTATCGTAGTCATTAATAGTCCGTTTAAAAACCTTTAGTTGCAAGAGCAAAAAACAGTTCATAGTGAGGCACGATTTTTTGAAAAATCTTTCATGCTACAAATGCACGCGATAGATTCCAAAATTACTCAACACTGGTTTCATCTGTATCACGTAATCATGAATTGATTCCGTGTCTTGTGATGCTTATAGATAAAATTTCAAAACATGTTTATTAATGCAGTTTGAAAGCACAATATGAATTTTATAATATTGTTTATCTTCTTCCGTGATTACACATTGCAGAAGATGGATTTTAAACTAGTAGCAAATGTTGCATCTAATATTTTCTGTGGGTCCGCAAAATTCTGACAAGTATTTTCTTTCAGCCTCTGCAACATACTATAGAAAGGGAGATGAGAGAAAAATAATACACGATAAAAGGATTAAAGACAATCACTAAGATTTAGTGGATAATTATTTTAATTTCATTTCCTTAGTTATTATTATTATTCCTTTTGTTTTCATTTTACTTTGAAACTGAAAACAACGGCAAAAAATTTCTGGCTGGAAAATTAGAAAATGTTTGATATCCTGATATTGACTGATATTTAGTCGTTATCGTAATTTGAAACATATGTCTAGGAAAGAAAATTATTTAAAATTCAGATATAGAAGTTTATTTAAAAAATCCTAAATCTCAAGTTTTCTTCTCTTATAAAATAAAGAAAATCAATTACGTTAAAATTATTTACATTTATAAGTCATAGATAATTTTAATTAGGGAATAGTTATAAAATTCCCTTTAAACTTTCCCAAGAGCACAAAAATTCAAGGAAGCAATTAAACGAAATGTTTTTAACTACCTGTCCCACTTATTCATTTCCTTTATTGGTAATGCAATAATTTCAAAGAGAATAATATCTCGTACCTATGCGTTTCGCAGAGCATCACAACCAGCTGTAACTTTCCAACCTTCAAACGACTGACTCCCCATCGAGTGCTGAACGAGCAGTGAAATTAGACTCGTTCTGTTTCGAACAGACCCCGCAGGAAAACTGTCGTTTGCTAAGAGATATAACTCGCTTGCCGCGCTCTGGCTGCGTGCCTTATTGGTTTCCGTTGCCATCTCTCGTGTCAAAACTCTTAATGGTCTCGTTTTTCCCTTCTCCGGGTGGCATTCGTTACTCGTTAATTGTGACGTCACGATTTGAAGCGTCATTTTTATATTCCGCCTCTGACATTAATTGCAGCGAAGAATTTCAAGACGTGAAGTACTTGTCTAGCGTTTTGAAGAGCAATTGGGTGCGTCATTATGGGTTTATGATTGCTCGCTTGTTTACGTAATGGCGTCACATTTTGAATTGAAATGGCACCATTATGTTAGTTTAGATGGATGGTGAGGTTCGTCGTTGCTTTGCTGCTTTCAAAACTGACAGAAGGTTGTTCAGGACTTCAAATGCACTTTTTGTCGCTGTGCTCTATAAAGGATGGTGCCATTAAGTATATGGTACCATTATATTATCATATACTTTATGGTACCATTAAGTTTATGTAAATAAATCATGGATATGTGACAAAATGAAGAAATAATTTTAAAATAATAGTGACAAAATAAAACAAACGTGCAATGCGACGAATACAAATGTGGCGTGGGAAAATGTAAATACTTATATTTGACAAAGCCATACGATATGATATGTTTCTGCGGAGAAAAGGAAAGGAATTTGAAATGTATTTCAAAATTTGGAATTTAACTTGAAATGTATTCAGAATATGAACTACAAGCCAAGATATACCAAATGACATTTTACGGACAGTAGTGGCCAATGGAAATGCACCACTTACTGTTTCTTTTCAAGAAAATGGCATTACAAAATTAAATTAGACAAGTAATACTGTGGGAGATAAAGTATTTTTGATCAGTTTGCAACAGGAATTTCTGAATGAATCATCATTTTTCTATTACGTCATCCTTTAAGTGATTTCGTCAGCTTTGTATGTAAAACACGATTTCAGACGTGGTTTATTTTCAACGCCGACTACTGTTATCTGAATTGGCAGTATAATAAAGACTTTTTGTTATCTAATTTTTTTGACAATAGAAAATTTTAATCGTTAAATTACCGTCTCTTTTGAAAATCATATGAAAGTGATTGGGAGAGGAGGAGATGAGACCTTCCTGCAATCCATGTGAATTTTATGAGATATAGACGACGCCATGGGACTAGTGTTTTCTTTAATAACTCCTCCTTCTTGGAGAAAATTAGCTTGGGTTTGTGATCACATGAAGGTTTTTTTCTCATTTCTAAACTATGGGCATAGGGAAAGTTTTCTTATTTATGATGGCTTATTTTAATATAGGCAGATGGCTTATATTTTTAAGCAATCATATTAGCGTTTTGATATGTGTGTTTTTCCTCTTTCTTTTGAAAACATGCTTTCTGATGTACAGATCTCCTTTGTCCTTAGTTTGGGAAATTTCAGTCTATGAGGAAGCTATGTTTCGCGTAATGCTATCTTCTTACAGAAAAATTTCCCACTTATTATTTTGAATCCATTTCGAATAGTTCTTAGCCCTTGAAAAAGTGGATTAGAATGGATGCCTTGTTTGTTTTTGTTTTTTTTATTCACGCTGAGTTTATTTTTATTTATTTTGGCTTTCTTCGTATGATCTTGATTTCCAACGTTCTCTGTTTTTTTTGTTTTGCTGCTGCAATTGCTCGCGACTTAAACATTGTATTCATTTTATCTAATTTTTTTCTAAATTTTACTCTATAAATTGTATTATTTATGAATAAAAATAATTTTGGTTGCTTTAATCTTGTTTTAGTTTAGATTTTTAGTTAAGATTCTTTGTTAAGTTTATTCTATTTTTTTCTGTTGATTGTTTTTAAGCTCTAAATTTTATGGGATTAACAATAAAATGGTGATTGCTTTTACAGATAAAATTAGTGATATTTTGGATAAAACGATGGATAATTATGAACCATGTTTGCATCTGTACGCGAATTGATCTGACACCCAATTTCAAAATTCTGAAGCATATGGATATGATGACGATAGTTCTCGACCATATTTAATGCGTAGTGTGTTCACATCTATGGCAGATCTTGAATAGAAGAGGGATTCTAAGCCATTCTCTACTAATTATGAAACCCAGATTTTGACATGAGGTTATTTGTTGCAAATTTGAAAATTGGGCAATGAATTTTGTTAAATTTCATATTGCATTTTACTTGAAACCGGAATTCAGCCTTGGAAAAAGTTGAGTAACCAAAGACCATGATTATTTATTTTTAAGTAGAAGTTCTGAAACATAAATAATAAAGAATCAGTTATTGAAATACTATAACTTATCTGGCGCCATATGAACATCAGATTTTCAAATGTTTTTTAATTCTTCTTTGGCGTTTTATTCTGACATATGCTTTTAGATTTTACCATCTGGTTGCTTAGCCAGATATGGCTCTTGTGCCATTAAAAATTAAACAACGAACCAACTTATAATAATTTAAAGGAATTAAATGGATAAAACTATTGTTAAAACTTGAGATATTTTATTCCAAGAATACAGTCAGATATAAAACATTTTTGAGCAGTTTATTGTTTGTTCAAAGATCAATAGATATGAATGGTCAGAATATAAAATCAGTAAGATATTAGTAAATACTGCCAATATTTTAAAGTTCAACAGCAATTTTTAATGAGATTAATATTAACATTTACGCATAAAAAGTCTTCTAACTGTTTTGCTTTGCTTTATTTAAAAGGAAGAGTGTTAAATTCTGGATCATTTTGTTTTAATCTACATAAAATCTATCATTGCTTGCCGATAATGCATTTTAATTCATTGCTTCTCCAACTTTTTCTTAGAATGGAAGTCAAAATGTTGAGAAAAGATTTCAATATGTTTTCTGCAGTTTCATTCATAGCATCCGTTCGTAAAACCGTGTGTGATATTTTTTCCTCCTAAAAGCTAATATGGGTTTTGATTGAATTATTAATTAAATAATCGTCCTAAGTCTTATTTATTGCTTTAAATATATTTGATATGCTTTTCAAATCATTGTAAAATGCCACTAATGAAAAAATTACTATACGTTAATGATTGTCCTTCATTACAGTGATAATGGGATAGAGATGATGAATGAAGTAGGGTGTTACAGCAAACTGAGATATTGAGTTTAAAAATAATAAAATATAGATAATAATTACAATTCATAGAAAATAAGATAGACTTAACTATCAACCCACAATATTTTTACTAGGCATCTTATCACTTATAATTTAATTTTTTGCAGGATCTGTACCAGATTTTCATCGCTTTTAAAGTTTTCATATTTTTATAATTTATGTATTTTATAATAAAATCAGATTTCCTTATACATTATAAAACGGATTTACAACATGAAAAAATACATTCTGTCTGATTTATGTTTCCTGGGAAATTCATGCTTACATTTTTTTCAAAGTATCAAGTTGTTTATTGACAACAGATGTTTTGAAATAAATTAAGCATTACAATTCATGAAGAGTTAAAAGCATTTTTATTAAATGGCATGCCAAAACAGTCTTCCATATACGAAATTACACATATAACTGGTTTCATATATGTGTTTATTTTTCAGTTATATAAACTTTTTTTTGGTGTATTAACTTAAACCTAGGTAACATAATTAATGCATATATGCTTTACCTTCATTTTTACCATTTTAAATATAATCTTAAAAATTTTAAGGATTAATAAAATAATGTACGTATTGCATCTTTGTCTTTAAGTAGTTAAAGGCTTTAATTAGATTTTAATGAAACGATTACTGGCTTTTTATTTGATAAATGAAAATATACGACTTCAAATGAAAATCCTCCGTTTTGTTTGATTTTTCTTTTTATTTTAATAAAAATAATAACTCAATGACCGGCAAATTGATTAAGGGAATGCCGATGCTTCTATATGAAAAACTTTCAAATGTTTGAGAAGGATCCAACTGTCAAAAGATATGCATTAAATGGAAATCTTTCAAAAGATGTACAAAGTTTCAAATTCGGCTGAATGATAAAAGAGTTTTGAAAGTTAGCATTACGGATCGAATATAAAATCTATTTTGAATTTTTAAAATCTTCCTTTAATGAATGTCAATGTAGAAGTAGAAATATGCTTCTAATTACTAAATCTGAAGCTTTTGTGAATTGATTAGTACAATGATTAATCACTTAATGATTAGGAACATAAGCATCTTTACATATACATATGGCGCTTAATAAGGTCAAGAAAGATTATAACGTTTGTTTTCTCTTGATTGTTCATTTGTCTCTGAGAGTTGTTGCGAAACCTTCTCTTCATGACAAAAAAAAGATGCACCTGAATGTTCATAAAATCTGACATTTTTTTGAAAATCCAAAATTTAATCTCATAATCCTAAACCTGATTTGTATTTTTCGTATTGCCTTCAAAGAATTATTGGCATATTACAAGATTGGTGTTGTTAAAGCAGCTTTTCTTTAACCCTTTGAGGACTGGCCGACGTTCCTCTACGTACGTGGCTGCTCAGAGCCGGTGCAATTTTTCTAATGAAACCTAATTGCACTAAAGCTGCGGTCACGCCGACGTGACAATCGGTAGCTAAAAGCCACAAGAACCGGCACGTATTTGTGACAGTCGGGAAGAGAATGTGCCGAGCAACTGGCATGCCCGCATGACAGTCGTCCACAACGGTTTAAAATTGGAAGAAAAATTTGTCTGTACTTACAGTAGTACCCAAAAGTAGATCCGCTTTTATATACGCTTTTGCTTGTTGCTATTACATTTTATTTCTTAAAACAATCGTTTATTTGAAAATTAAAAAGGGGGATATTAATACTAAATCCGATATAAAAGAAGATTTGAAACTGTAAGAGAAGTGAAAAATGCACTCTTTAAATTACATTTATAATAAATATTATCTTACTGATGGAGTGAGCTACAAATTATTTTCTTCTTAAATTAATCATATATTTAATCACAAAATTCCACACTATGATTGTGAGTAGTGGAAAAATGTATTTCTATGCAAATTTAATCCACAGAACTCCCCGTGTTTCGTTCTTTCTAAATGAATTGCAGTTATTCAATATGATAGTTAATTTTTTTTCGAATATAGGATTAAATTCTTTTTGAAATGATGTGCAAATATTTGCCATTTATTAACTTAAGTTTTTCTCAATGTATACAACTATATTTTTTGCAGTTGTCCTCATTAAATTCCATAATGGAAAATATTATATTAATCATATAAAATCATTTCATGGAATATCATATGAAGCCATATATCAACCAAAACTATCATTTTTCACACACAGTTCATTTCAGGAAACAAATGACTGGTTTATTTGTTTATATTCGATCGTATAACCTAAATTGTTTAATAATAGTTCATTTAGTATGGAAATAAGAAATAGTAAACCGGGTACAGTTAAAGATTAATAAAAATAAATCATAAACGTAATTTGTTTCATTTGACAACAGCAAAACTTTAGTTAATCCACAGGATGGCACAGTGGCGTTACTAAATAAACTAACTGCAGATGACATTTGGCACCTTATTTGACGTTGCTTTAGGCTAAACTGTGAATTTATGTCTTTTTTCCTCCTGCAGAAGGTGAAATGTATTCCTCAGCTATATAAGCCAGCCAAAGTTGACATTTATCACGTGAACATGCGTTGACTCCCCTGGAAACATTCTAAGCTCAATAGATATCTTTTCCATAATTGTACCTCTACCTTGCACTTTTCAAAACTATATAAGACATTTAAAATGGCATTCATCGCGTGAACATGCGTTGATCTCCCTAGGATTCTAATAATAGATATCTTTTCCATAATTTATACCTATTTACTGCCTTTCAAAACTACATAAGACAGCAAACAAAATGAACATCGCATGAACGATCATTGACTCCAGAACATTCTAACGCTCAATAGATATCTTTTCCATAATTTATACCTTTACATGCACTTTTTAAAACTGCATAAGACAGCCAAAATGACATTCATCGCGTGAACATGCGTTGACTCCCCTGGAAACATTCTAAGCTCAATAGATATCTTTTCCATAATTTATACCTTTACATGCCCTTTTCAAAACTACTTCTTGATTTTATTCTAAATCGTGTTCCTGGGCGACTTAAGCAGATTATTCTTCCTTCTTTTTATGGAATATTCAAATTAATAAGGTACCTAAAAATAAGTTCTTGCTTAAGCATTCAAGTATGTAAATGAGATTCTGGAAAAAAATGCGTGTACCTTTTTAACCCAGGGTTGATTTTTATTTGCCAAAATAAGTGAAAAAATCTAACAGTATTCGAATAAATTCATATAAAATTTAAATATAGCTAAAAGTACTGGAGTTTCAGCAAAAAACTAAATAAAATAATACCAAAAAGGAAGCAGAGATCCATATTTGAATTTTAAATTTTTCTGGAGAAAGAAATTTTGATGTAGATGAAATTTCGATTCCCTTTGAAGTAGAAATATGGGGAAAATACTTGCCATCAGTTTAATGAAAACTTTTTCCGCAAAAAAACATCAAAAGAATCTTTACAGATTTTTAGTTTTGATTAGAATTTAAAAGGAAGAACGCAATCCACTTATTAATATATTTTGACATAGTGATTTGTTATACTTCGTTTTTCAAACACTGTTTTGGAAAAATAAAAATCAGAAGTAAAAAATGATAATGCACCGAAAAAATTTAAGCTTAAAATTTGTTAAAAATAAAATTATTTAAAAAAATTATATTTTCTTTTTAATTATTTAAATTTGTTTAATTTATTTGTCATTTTCAACACGGTTCTTCTTTTATTTGCATATATTTTTCTAAGAATAACGAAGAATTGCTTTTTATTTGCGCATCTGAAAAAAAAGCTGTGTCTTCAAATAGAAAGCAATTAAAATTTGATCAGAATTCAAGCTTATTTTCAATTGTAGAAGAAATTCCTATGTCCTGATTAAAATTCATATATTGATTAATTTTTTTTATTTATCTTTTAGTGTGATCAAAAATTAAAGTAGATAAATATGCATTCTTTAAAGGGTCGCTAGTCTTCCATTTAAATAATTTTTCTTAAAAGTTTTTTTCTTCATTTTATATTTTCTTTTTAATTATTTTATACAAGATACAGAAATTTATCACTTAGTTCGAACATCTCTTAATCTTGTGAATATTAAGGAAGAATACGTAACTTTGAAACTGGGAGCTTATCTGTGATTTTTTTTATTAATTGCTGCAAATTGTTATTTATTTATTTATTATTATTTTATTTCATTTTTTTTTCAAGTTTGCATCATTCTGTTTCTTGACTCGATAGAAATTTCGAAATGGACACATTCTTGGAAAACACGCTTCTAATTTTAATGTCGTTATATTTTTAAAATTCATTAACACAGACCTATACGATTTTAAAAGTTTAATTATTTTTACTTGGAATTTTTTTGTTATATCGCTTGAATATGCTTCATACAATAAATCTTTCTCTCGTACTAGTTTAACGTGTTTTCTTTGATTTTTTTTACAGTTAGTGCAAGCGGTTATCCTTTTCCCTAAAAATGTATAAGTTTCTTCTCTTTTACAATATTTATATCAAAATTTGGTGCATGTCATTCATATCACTTACATGTTAATTTGATTAGGATTAAAATAATCTTCTACTATTAAATTGTTTAAAGAAAAGAAAATTTTAATCTAATTTATTCCACTTTTCCTTATATTTACACGATTTTCAAATATTTTATCGAAGAGCAGAACATAAAAAAACATTTATTTTCACTCCTTCTACCTAAGTTACTCTAAGTAACTTCGGTAGAACTTAGGTCTCATTTTCATATTTGGTAATTTAAATATCCAATCTTCGTTACATATTTTAGCTGACAAGATGAGATATAAAGAAAATATAAAATTCTTGCTATATTTTTTGACTATTAAAAACTTTAACTACGTGATAGTTAAGATTTACTGTTATAATAACAGTGCTAAACTAATAACCTTCCAAGAAATCATAGTTTTCCAAATGAAAGTTTGAGAAAAATCTCTTTTACTAATATAAAACATTAGTTAAGGATATTTCCTCTATTTTTTTCTCGAAAGAGGATATTTCATCTCCTTAACTGATAAAAAAATATTGTCATTTTTATGCGTTGACGGTAAGGATTCTAATAATAAAGCCTTTAGGTTTCAAACTCTTAGAAAATATGACATTCTAGGGAATGAAAGTCAAAAAACTTCCACACTTAAACACAACTTTTATAAAATTGGTGACTAGTTTTATTAATAATAAATTGAATGCGGTGCATCACAGAAGCAAAAAGAAGAAATTAGTTTAAAATAAAAGAATTTTGAAAATGTATTTTAATTCATTAAATATTTAATTGATCATTGAATTTAAAAATTATTTATTTATTAATTATACAGTAATAATGTACTAAAAACTAATTTCGGACATTTACAATTTTCAAATCAGGTATACAAAATAATTGCAATTCTCATTTAACAAAAGAAAAATAAAGATCCCAAGTAAGAAAATATTTCTGCCCTAAAAAGTGGCTCACGCCAGAGCTGTAAAGACCAATTTTGTTTCGAGAATTTTATATTCTTCAAAACCAGCACAGCAAAATCAAGTATTTTGAACAAATATATAATTTGATTTTTTCAGTTCTATCAAAGAATAGCATTTTTATTGTCTTTATATTGTGAGAGTCTATATATATATATATATGTGTGTGTCTTTTACTTCAAGAATTCCACTTTTTCTCGACATTAATTTATTTGCATTATCTCGATTAAATAAGAACAATTTACAATATATACAATGCACATTCAGGTTCAAGATCAATATTACTCATATTTCCAT
>BGPR01006007.1:25583-58575 GCA_013235015.1 Araneus ventricosus | reverse complement strand
CATCATAATTATTTCAGTGGAAAAATTAATTTAAAAGTTAAATTGCTTGTTTACATTTATCTCAGTCCCTTTATTTATAGTTGGATGTCGCACATTTCAGATTTTAGAAGAAAGTCACCTGTGACATTAAATGTAACGAAATAAAAATCTGTATTTGATGGCATATTTCGGTATTAATACGATTTAAAATCTAAAAACGAATTGAGAAGGGGATTTTGTAAATCTAAATACAGTGATCATCTACTTATATATCTATGTCCGTTTTCATATATTTTGCACCAAGGAATTATTTCAGATTTTTGAATAGGACGATTAAAACAAACCTATATGGGTACCAATGCTTTTAATTATGCTTTAAATATAAATTTTGTAGTTTTCTATGCAAGTACTACTTAATTAAACTTATTATACTTAATAAGTTTAATTAAAGTGTATATTATTGGAGTTATACTTAAATGCCTTATCCCGCACTCTTTAATTCTAGAAAACGGGTGAGAATAGCGGAGAAAATTCGAAATTTAATTATGCATTCAGAAATGAACACAGAAAATAACATAAAACAGTTTTATTTTATAACACAAAGAGGAAGAGCTTCCCGTGTTTTAAATCGATACATACTTCCAGGGAAATATTTAAGAAGATGCAAAAAATAAATTAAAGTGCTAATCATATGGAAGAAATCAAAATATATAAAATAAGATTTTATTCATTCTCGTTTTCATATCAAAACATGAAAATTCTATTAAAAATTCATTAAAACATATCAAAAATTATTAATATATATAATAATAAATAAATAAATGTAATAAACTTTAAATTTATAATAATATAAAAATGTAATAACTGATAAATAATAATAAATAAATGCAATAAAACATAAGAAAATTCATATCAAAACATGAAAGTACTATCAAAATTACATTAAAATACTATTAAATTACATTTTGAAATATCCCTCTAAACATAAATATCGTACCGACTGTGCAGATGTTTAAAAAATTATTTTAAGCAAACTATATTAAAAATTGGAAATGGCATCAAAACATATAGAAGCTTTGCTGGTAAGCAAACGAAAAGAGAAAAAACCTCTGAAGGGAAGAGAAAAAAATCCTTAAAATTAATAAATTTAAGCAGATTCAAGGAGAGAAAAATTTTTTTTGTCTACAACTTTAAATTAAAAATGTCTCTCTTTTTCTTTTTTTACTTACTATTTTACATCTTATATGAGATGCGTAAGCAGATCCGCGCACTCTATAGCTACTATAGAGGTATTCTCTGTAAGCTGTTTTATATAAAATAACAAAATCCATTTCCATAAACTGTATTTTAATAATATCCTAAAAGAGTGAATTAAGAACGAATGTTTTTATTCTCCCTCTCTGCTACGTCTTACCTTCAACCAAGCACATTTATTACTTAGTTTTGTAATTTAATATACATAGGAAATAGGAAAAAATCGTTGAATATCAGTTATTAAATGACAAATTCTTCAATTAGATATCCATCTAAATGCTATATTTGAAGAGAAAAATAATTAATTTAATGCCGTATTCATTTTATATAAATTTAATAAAAATGCTTTTAAAAACACACTTTTATTAGTCCACTAAAAAGTACAATTTTTATTTTAATTATTTCCTACCTTTTAGTGTTTAATTAGTAATTCGTTATTATAAAGATTGTGGAATCTTGGAATCATTTTTTATCAGATCCGCTAACAGATGGCACCACGTTTATGGGATCAAAATTCAATTAAATTAACCAATTTATTGATAATTAAGTTCTGGAAATAATAAAATAGTATATTGTCATCGAGAGCACACAAGTATACAGAATTTCGAAATAATGGTTCATCAGGAAGCGAGTAAAAAACTGATTTCAGTATTCCATCTCGACAAAACTGAAAAAGGTCAAGTCAACAGTATGTAATAATTTATAAAATATCTTTCATATTAATAAATACTACATGTTTCTAACTGAAACATGAATATCATTTAACGCTTTAAAACCGGAAATATTTTCATCCTTAAATTTAATTTTTTTCTTTAGTTTATAGGTAGTCTTGGATCCTACTGGTACTGTAAAAATAATTTTAAAAATTAGCATGTCCCTCAAATGCAGGAACGCACCCGTACAATCGTGCGGGTTAGGCTTTTGCTGTGTCAACATGAACCCGTAAAATCGTTCGAGGTGGTAGCTAACGCCTAACCCGCACGATCCTTTGGGTTCGGTCTTAAAGGGTTAAAAGGAAGTCGTTGTCTCTCATATAAAATTATATGAAACGATGAGAAGAAAAATTCCTTATCAACTGCGTATTGGAAATCCAAGTATATCTAATGTGGAATAATTTTTCTCAGATCCGCTACCAGGTGGCGCTACGCTTATTGAATCAAAGTTAAATTAAATTAACCAATTTATTGATCATTTAGTTCTGGAAATATAAAAATATTACATTGTCATCGAGAACACACAAGTATTCGAAATTTCGAACAATACGAGTACAAGTACTCTAACAATAGCCTGCCAGGGAGGGTGGGAAAAATCGATTGCAATATTCCATATTGACAAAACTGAAAACTCTCAAATCAAATAAAAGTGTTTAATAATTTATTTAATGTCTCTCATATTAATAGAAGTTAAGCTACTAGCTGAAACATGAATGTCACTTAAAAAGTACTCATTATCTCCCATATAAAGTTAAATGAAACGATAAGAAGAATAATTCCTTATCAGCTGCGTATTGGAAATCCAAGTATATCTAATGTGAAATCATTTTTCTCAGATCCGCTACCAGGTGGCGCCACGCTTATGGAATCAAAATTGAATTAAATTTATTAATTTATTGATAATTTAGTTCTGGAAATATGAAAATATTACATTGTCATCGAGAACATACAATTATGCGAAATTTCGAACAGTACGAGTACAAGCATTCGAACAGCCTGCCAGGGAGGGTGGGAAAAATCGACTTCAATATTCCATATTGACCAAACTGAAAACTCTGAAGTCAAATAAAAGTGTTTAATAATTTATTTAATGCCTCTCATATTAATAGAAGTTAAGCTGCTAGCAGAAACATGAATGTCACTTAAAAAGTACTCATTATCTCCCATATAAAGTTAAATGAAACGATAAGAAGAATAGTTCCCTATTAGCCGCCTGTTGGAAATCCATGTATGTATCTACCTCCCACAAAAGAATTTCCCAGACTGGTTTAATGATAATTCACTTCCATTCGAGTTGATATCGTAAAGGATGATTTAGAGGTTCCGTTCGATTCAAGTAAGAGTCAATTATCAGAAACGTTAGGAAGGAGAGAATCGCATCCAGCTTAAACATCTGGCCAATTAAAGTTCGATTAGTGTGAAAATTTGAATGCGATTTCAGTTAGTGGCCTTCGGGAAACATTAAGGTTTCTTCCACTTCTAGTCTTTTCCATTCGAGTGGATGATAAATTAATGAAACTCTCTTCGTGTGAGTTAGGAAAAAAATTGTTCTTCTCCGAAAATGTTTAAGCTTCACTAATTGTCCCGCCACTATAAAATAGGTGAATAATACTTAAAATGGAGGTAGTGTTAATTATCGCCATTTAAAACAATTTTGGAGTTGAAAAGTTAGAAAGTTATTTTTGGGCCGCAATTAGCATTTATCATAAGGTACAAGCGGGCTCTAAGCTGGTGGTATTGGCAGGCTGCTTTATCATTATTACATCATTGTTTTTTTTATATTTTTGGTTCAACGTGTTTGCATGAATTGTTTTTAAGTAAATATTATCCAGCACATCGAAAAGTGCAAAATACTTTAACTGATTATAGAATTAAATCATTCTAAAATTATTATTTAGAAACGATACCTTTGACTTAATTATATTAAAAATTATAAAATAAGGAATAAAATTGCTTTGTATCGGAAATTAATTGCATTTTTCTTGTTATATCCTCCATGTCTTAGTTACATTTTGAAACAGGAAAATGATAGTGAAGATTTCATGTATTAACACGTTGACTGACAAGGCAAATTGCAGTTTCTGGTTTTTCAGTCATTTTATATTATTCTTAAACTTCAATAAAGAATAGATAAACTATCATGGCATGGAAATGGTTCGTAAACTTAGTTCGAGATTCAGCGCAAACTTTCAGCATCCTGGATAAGTCCACAAAATAGCAATTATCTCGAAGTTGAAAGACAACGCGTTAAAATAATAGTATTGTAATTAAGTAGTTGAGATTCGACTCTTTTTGTATTAGCCGGTTTTTGCTTTGGAATAAATTTTGAAGGGATTACTCAAGATTTTCATGTAATACACACAAAACTAAACGTTTTTTCCACTAAAGTATATATTGCATGATCCTGCTGCTATTCTCCCTAAAATGGTTTTATGAAAAAAGGCTATAAAATTATTAGTTTTTTCACGAAAAAAGAATAATCATGGATTTAACCCTCCGACTGCATAATTTTTTTGACTTACTATTTAGATGCAACGTTTCAAAACATGTTGAAGAACCATTGAACCAATCTAATTGTTATTTACATGCAGGCCTTGATTAGTATAATATGAATCGACGTTTTAAAAGTACTAAGTAAGCCCATTAGCTTGCGAAAGTAGCAGGATGCAGCAAAAAACAGACGAATTTCCAGCTCGTGGTAAACTCGGGATGTGCAGTCAGAGGGCTAATCTTCAGGTTTTTCAATGAAACCTACGAATTTACACATACCTTAAAGCAAACAATTTTAATTCAGAATATAGTGGGTTTTAAATAGGATATAAGCGCCAGTAATCATTTTACAAAGCAAACAAAACCAGTATTTTCATGAAATCATATTATAATAGTGTACAAACGATCATGATGAGCCCCATAAAAATCCAATCTATCTATTTCCTTGGATTTCAACTCAAAAACAGTAGCAGTAATACAATTAATTCATACTACGCTGACACGAGTCAGTACACCAAGCCATTTTAAGTGTAGAATTCATCTTGTATCTGACAGATATGCCCTGGCTTCGAGGCAGATACGAATGACATCCTTGAAAAGCGTAAAACAAAGAGCTGTTAGAATACATCGAAAGTTATATAGATGTTTGTAATTTCTGTTGTACTACTCAGTAAAGTAATTTTTTGAAGTTAAACACATGAATTAAAAGTCTAATAAATATGAGAAGTCTGCCAAAAGCAACAATTTCAATCCAAGTACTTCAAGAGCATGTATATATACAAAAAAGAAAAAAAAAGGCAAGCATTCAACCCTACCCCAGCGAGAAATTCATCACTATAGTGTAAATCAGTGTACAGAATCTTCGAATAATGTTTATTCAGAGAACAACCAGAGGATAGAACCCATAAACACTTTCCTGCGATTCATGTAAACGATATATAGCATGAAAATGGGAAGTAGAAGAAAACAAACTATTATTATCTGGAGAATGAGGAATAAACTAATGATAAAGTGAAAGAAAATATAATTTATATTTCTTTAGTCACAGGAGAGTTGTTCAACTTCACACGTTGTTTGCTGAAATTACTAATATAATAGCCCAAATCTGTCTCTCACTGCTCAAGTAAAGTTCTGACGTCACCAACAATGAAATTTGCTCCATACACTGAGAGACGTTAAACAGCATTATTTCAATGTTAGAGCATTTAAATTTTAGTAATTTCTGTAAATTTTAAAAAGTAATTTTCGTTCTAATTTCAAATTTAATAGCTCTTAAATAGTGAAATAATATTTGCTATCGATTGATATAAAATTTATCGCGCTATGATCAATAGTTACCGAGAAATTTTAAATTATATAAATCATATATTTCAAATTAATTTCCGTTTTTCGATAGAAAGTAATTAATCACGTCAGCGGTATATCATGCGCGTGATACAGTTTGGACGCCACGAAGCATCTGATTATTTATTGCAATCGTTATGTTATAATTTCATATTATTTTTGGCAACGTTTGACAAGCACAGAAGTGCTTGTTTTGAATAGACATCTGAAGTACAAGGAAAATTGTCAAACAATGAAAAATACTTCACACGGAAAGTTGTTTACCAAGAGATTTTTTGAATAAAGAGATATGTAAATAAAAGAAATATTTCCTGTCATAAAACATACGTTAATTTTATTTGTTTTGGATCAATATTAAACATTTCTCTCGCATATATATCTATTTAAACACGTCAGATTTGAAGGGAAATCTCTCGAATAAAGAGGAAATTTGCACCCGTCATGGCATGACGGGTGATTTTCTAGTTCTTGTACTAATCTTGCATACCACATTTTGTTTCTGTGAATATAAGAGTTGGAGATTGAACTAGTGCGTGCATGCGTAGAATGCATCTCATTGTTTCCTTGATTGATATAGCACCTGATGTTCTGTAATCTCTCTGTTTCCTAGACACACACATTTCCTGTCTCTTTAAATAGTGACTTATTCGTCCACAAACTTCATTCACGAATAAAGTTTCAATTCCAATTGATTCAAGTCCAATAAATTGTACAAAAATCATTTATTAGATCTCTATAAATGAGAACTCCAAAGTTAAAATAGAAAAGGTACAATCATCTGAGAAGACATTTTCTTGCTCGTTCGATCAATAAGTTTTGAGATTGTGAATTACGATAACCTAAAAGAACAAGGAGCCGATAAAAACAACTGAAACAAGATATACTGCAGAAAAATTTCTAGAAGAATTTCCAGAAATTTTTTTTTAATCAAATGATCTCCGAACTGGAAAGGAAAAGCGTGCAACTAGAACTTAGAAATTTGCAAAACTGTGAAAAATCTATCTGAGAATAAATTTTAATTGATAGAAACACTTTGTTGAGGTACTTCAGATTTATTTGAAATTGACTCAAAAATAAAGGTCGTGCTTGCCGATAATTGTAAAACGGAGATGTAAATAAATTTTGAGAGATATTTTCGTACAATTCGATATTGCGAAAGCAGCAAATTTAATAAAATGTAGATTAAGGGCACATCAGAACCGATCATCAGAATGTAGAACCGATTCAATTTTGATAATTTATTACATTAACGGCTTTCATAATTTATTGTGCAATGCTGTCTTGGATTTCCTAAGATTAACCTATTTTGTCCAAAATTTAATATCATAAATATAGTATCATAATCAAATAATTTAAAAATCACATAATGAATTTCATTCATCGTGTTTTGCTGTATTTTTAATTACTATGTTCACATATCTTCTTGAGTCATCGCGGCCATTTTAAAGATCATTTGTTTTCTCATCCACAAAAACGTTGCTTTACATTCAAGGCCCTTAAATCCTGCTGTCAAATCTTTGGATAGTCTCGTGCTGCCATTTATTAATAATATAGTAATCCGGATAATCCAATTTATACAAATTTTGGCAAAATCATAGAAAATGTAAAATTATTATACAATAAGACATTTATAGTTTAATTAATACATAAGAGAAAGAATTAACAATAAATTTTAATGTTATTTAGATTTACAATTAAAAAGAAAAACAGAGAAGTAGTTTACCACACTGTTTTGTGAAGAATGAAATGATGGAAGTCTGTTTTTGTTTTTCATTTACTCTTCGACGAATTATACTACGCAGATTTCTCAATATCATTTTTTCTGCAGGTGTTCTTTCATCTTCTTGCCCCAAGTAATTAAGTAACGTCTCAGTGTGAACTAATTCGTCACCGTGACTTAATTTTTGATGAGTTACAAGATTTTCCTCATCACTTTCAGGAACTTTTTTGAAATTCCTTGTTTCTTCTGAACCGCAAGTTACACGGAACAAAATATCATCTTCACTTAAAACTTCGCAACATTCCAATATCGAATCTTCGTTAATCCATTGTTCCACTGCTTCTTCATCCACATTTTCAGAACAGTCTAATTGGAGTCTGGCTGGACTCAAGGTCAGCTGGACGAGTCCAATATAATAGGAAGGGTTGAGAAGAATGTGGTCTTCCCGCACATTCCAACGGCCGCAATTTCCGCTTCCTTTCTTTGGTGGGGTCGTCCCGGATAATCCTATCTGGGTTAATCGAAAGTCTACTGTATATAATTTATTCTATATATATAATTATATTAGTTAATAAATTAATTATACATAGTGTTATATAATCTTATCAAGAGTATTAATCTCGATTTTTGTGAAAGTTGGTAGAAAATTATACCTTCAGATACAAGAGGATATGAATAATCAGACAGATAGGGATTCAGTTCTTTTCTTTAATGACACCGTGATCCTGCTGATTTAACATGCGTTTGGCGCAGAATAACCAGGCGTGGCTCTAACGCCATAAAAAATTCACTTATTCAGTTAGTAGACAATTTAGTCCAACATTTGATACAGATCTATAATTCTCGTGATTAAAGTATTTTCCTCATTTCATCCATCCAGCTCATTGCATTTTGGAGTTCTTGTGATCACAAGTACTAGGCAGACTTCCTGTTGATGAGTTTCTATGAAACTTTCACACAAATCCGCTATTTATGTTTAAAGAATAAATACCAAATTGATATCCTCAAGAATATTTCGTTTTCGAGTAATGGCTTTTTCAAGTAAGCAAGATAACGCAATGACGGAAACCTTCTTCTTGTACTTCTTCAGGGGTCAGAACAATAATCAGTGTTTCAAATCGAGCTTTTTTCTGTTTAAGGGCCTGACATTTGTCAAAGAAAGCTCAAATTTGACCCGAAAATTCCGAAAGTGGAATGGAAAAGAAAGGGACATCCTCCAGAATTAAAAGTGAAAAAATAAAAGGAAAGCAATACTTATACAACTTTACCTCGCCATTTTCAGAAATCTTCCGAAATCAACAAGTGCAAAACAACAGGAAGGGAGAAGAAATAATATGTAGCCCCGGTGAATAAAATGAGTAAAGCGCCATCTATTGAAGCAGAAAAAGAAAGGAAGAGAATGTGGTTTTTTCCGAGTAATCGTATTTTCAGTCAGACAGACCGATACTATTCCAAAAATAGTTTTTCCGGTGTCACTAAGGTTTAAAATGTGGAGCATCATCAAAATCTCGCTGTCGATTTTTTTCGAAAAATACAATACTTTCTTCTTGTAAACTTCATATATGAGATATTAAAAAGGAAAAAATCTTGGATTTTAGAAGTTATTTTCAAATTACCTCTCCCCGTAAACTTGAGAATAAAATATACCACTTCTACTTAGTCGTACATTTTCCCATTTAAGAAAATTGAAATAGTTTGCTTCGCTTACAAAAATTCTGTTGATTACTCTAGTTTTTAACTCTCTAGATTAGTTAGTTTACACTTGGAATTCATAACCAGTATATTGATATTAAAAGATTATTCCAATAATTGAATAATTGATCTCATAGGCTAGACTGTAGGAGCTTATTTTTTATAATTCAATTGCACTTTTTTTAACGCTTTAGACATAAAGTCTTTTAGTTCACCAATAACCTCAATCCATTTCCAAACATAGATATTGAAGTAACATGATCATTTCCAATTATGATTTTCAAAAATATTCATTTTGCTCCTACGCAGCGAACGTTGATTTTAATTAATTGCTTTAATCCGTCTGTAAGCTTGTCTTGAAAAACAAGCTCATTTTTCCTTGTAAGGAGATGGAAAATGCTCAACCATGACAAAAAAGTTAAATTAAAAATCTCATAATGCTCAATGGAATGGAGCAGAAGGATTTGTACCGTTTAATTAAGGCGAACAAGATTATTTTTAACCGACGCATTGGCCCTTTACATGCAAAACAAAGGAAAATACGGAATCAATATTCAAGAAGTTTGCTCACTCCAGTGTATTAGAGGCTTTCCATAATAATTCATGTGCCAAATTTTAATTAAAATTAGACTTAGATTGGTGTTCTTTCGTAATAACGTATTCATTTTCCCTCAAAGAACCTCAAAAACAATTTCGTAATTGCTAATACAAATTCTTTTTAGAATGCCTTATTATTCTAAGTGTTATATGTCTTAAAGGATGGGTCAAATAAAATATTTTATATATTAGTCGAAGAGATTTTAAAGTTAGCCCAATATCTGTTTTGTATTTTATTTTAAATAAATTTTTCTATATATAACATTGAGGGGGAAACGTTTTGATAACTAGTTTCATTAAAAGCTTATAGTTTCTAATCAAAACGATTTAAACTTCTAAATGAAAGAACCTAAGGCAATTTCTTTTAAGGAAACGACATCCTTCATTAAAATTTTTAAGTTTCATAGTTATCTTTAATTAAAATTGCGACCCAACTCTTATCTAAAAACACAAGAATGTTTTGAAATTTACTGATTTTCACTATATTAGACGAAGCATTTGGAGGACTCTAAACTGGAAAATCTTTTACTTGACTTGCTATGGCAGAAAATTACATAAAATTTACCATGCAGAAAATACAGTAAAACCGCATATATCAAACTTCTATAAATCTAAAATCTCTATACACCGAAATTTTTTCAGGCCCAGAGAATTTTCATCTGAAAAACGGTTTCTGCATATCAAATATTTTGTTTATAAATCGAGCAAAAATTTCGCATTCAAATATTAAGTATTATTATTGCAGTCAAAAAGTACTCATGGATTTTTCCATAAGAAGGAATTTAGTTTAAATAAGGAAAAAAAGTGTTTCAAAGATTCTGATTAAAACAGAAATTCTAAGAATAATGGAAGATTGCTTATGAGAAAGCAATAATCATTTGCTGGTGACTTGCATATTATTCTTGATTCTGTTCTTCAAATATCTTATTTAACTTGGAGAGAGATTTGTATTTTAAATTTAGTTTTGCTTCAGATTTCTTTTAGTGAACATGGACCCTAGAAGAAACCTATCTGAAGGTGTGAAGGAAACGTTTAGCTGAATCAACGATAAAAGAAAGCACGAAAAATGCCTAATTTGAATCGATTGTGATGTGATTGCAACGATTACTTGCAAATGACAGTTTATAGCTTTCTTCTCGAAATCTGAACTGTGATTACAACGTACAGCGCCACCTGTCGGCAACATTTATAACTGATTTTGAAACTTTTGTATCAGATTTTTACGGCTTTCCGACTAAGCATATCACTGGTTTCGTTCTTCTATCGATCTCCGTTGCCGAGTTATTTAATTTTAAAATGAGGGAGTCCTTTGTTGGACACCCTGTATGTTTGTGACAACGTTCATACAAAGATGTAAACGCAGATTACAAGCCTCTTTGGAACATCCACCGAAGCCCTCGTCTCTACATTTCCTAGGAATTTAAGAATCGTTGCGCATTTTGGAAATTCTTCAGCCTCAAAAAAGTGAAACGGGGAGTAATCAGGGGAATAAGTTGGTGGCGGAAGTACCGGAGTGTGATGTCCTGATGTAATTTGACACCAGCAGGTACCTGAGAGCTTTGTCGTTATGGTACGTTAAGGAATTATCCTTCCCCACGACTGGGAATTTCGACTTCCTGTAATCACTAACTACGCGCATGCGCTATATTTATTTGAAAAGGATAAAACCGATTCTGATTAGTCGGGCACATGTTATTCTTCCCTTATTTTGCGAGAAATGGTTCAAATCATTTACATTTGGAAAATGTTTCAAAAATTCTTAAACCTTTCAACGAATACCGATTTATTTCTAGGAATCTTCGAGTTTCGACAGTAAAAAAAAGAGAAAAAGGTTTTTATATATCAGTAAAAAACTGCATAATATCGATTGCCTTCCTCTGAAATTTAATTTCATCCGAAGTACAATTTTAGAGCTGCTCTCTAGTGGAAAACACAAAAATGTCAATCTTAAATATGTATATTTGAAAAGGATTTAGCGCAAATGTTCTTTTTTGTGAATAAATTGAAATATCTCTCCAAATAAAATTTTTTCACTAGGAGCACTCTATTAATTCATGTAAAGAGAATAAAAGAAATGTTGATCAAATAAGATGAATGAATGCATTTAATTTGTTCAGTTGCTAAGCGATAAATTGTTCCTAAGCCAAATGAATCCAAAGTAGCAGCCACAGTGTTGCTTCGGTAACGAAAAGAAACAAGAAGAAAAAAGAAAGGAAAGGAAATCAAACGATAGGTGAAAGAAAAAATCAGAGATTCTCAGAAAGGAAAAAATGGCGATATATTGATTTAAAAGCACGATTCTGGGAATTTTTTTTCTTTAAGGAAAAAAAGAAATTAAAGTTTAGTCATTTCGAATTCAGAAATCTAGACTAAATTCAAAAATCAATAATAATTATTAAACGAATAAAAATAAATTCAGATTGGAAAATTTCTGGAAAAGATACCGGATTTTTCCTCATAAAATAAGAATTAATTAGTAGAGAGGTTTACAATTTTAACCTCAAGATTCACTGCGATTGTTGCTGTGCATAGATTAAGACAGAGTAACGGTTTATATTACAGATGTTCAATGAACCATTCTTCATTCAACTGTCGGAAGAAGAACGACACTATGTCACTACAGTAGGCAATATTTCTGTCGTTCATGTTTTGTCATGCCATCAAAAATGATGCTTAATACTGCGAATATATGGTTCCACTTACGACAGCTATGTATCAGATTCGAAGATGACACACTGAACATTTGTAAGCCGTTAATCCACTTGTTTTTAATACTATTTAATATATCACTCCACCAATGGCAGATACCTCTTTGCTGCATTTACAAGCCGTTACTCCACTTATTATCTTATTCTATACTAGCAGTACGCGCACCGCGTTGCCAGTGGAATCAGAACTTCGACAAAATGGGAAAAGAATACCCAGAATGACACGAAAAAGTTTTAAAATCAAAACAAAAGATACACATTGTTGATTTTCCCGTTTATTTATCCTCTCAACAATGACGCGAATGTAATGACATCACCGAAAGGAATCGAATTGTAGAAATGCATGCGAGTAATGAAAGCATATTATGTCACCTACTGCGAGGAAGCAGCAATGCATTCTGGGATCGTCCGGAGAAACTCTCGTTGTCAAATCTCGATAGCAAAAAAACTGTTTGAACTGATCAGTGAAAAATTCATTTTAAAAAGACGGAATAAGATATTTTAACCGTTCTTATTTTAAATCCGACAGAAACGCTCCAATTAAAAGCTGAAAAAAAATATAAATTATAGAATTGTTAGAACGTCAGATGCGAGAATTTTAAGAAATTCTAATCAAAAATTACCATAAAAGTGACTATTATTTAAAAATTTCTAAAAATTCAGTAAATTATATTGGGAATTCAAAACGAACTTCATTAGAACAAACATTGTTTGTTCTATTCGATAGTGCATTGATTGTTTTTCAACGATCATTATAAAAGATACTACAGCCTTAAACGTGCCAAAAATGACCCAAAACAACACAAAACATTAAAATGATAAATTTTATAGATTAAATTTTAAAATTCTGGCTTCAAGGTGCATTAAGTAACCATTACGTCTACCTCTATGCTAAATTTAATTGCTGTAAGTACGTTAGATTCGTCTGAACATCGCACCCACACGCAAACATTGCCTTTTATGAGTATAGATAACGCATCACTCCATCAACTGCAAAGCTATATGGAGGTATAAATTATAAACTATGCAGCATTAATTTTTAGTTTCATGAGAAAAATAACTCCTATAACTAAATATAACTCTTTTTATAATCATCCGTTAGCGAGTTGTGGATATTTAAATTTGGTCCTAACTTCTGAATCATTTTTTTACCTAAGCGTTTCCACTTTTGTGGAACAGATGATGTACTTTAAATATACTAAAAAGTAGATATGTGAAAACTTCTTACGAAAATTAAAACTAAGCCGCCAGAATATACTATGTTTGGAAAACTAATATGAGGGATATCAATTCACCATCTAAACGGATTTTTTTCCACTTCTTATTGTATAATCGCGTTATGATGTTCAGGTTTATTATTAAAAGCGGGAGCAAGAACTGATAATACCATACGCAGTGGAATAGAAGAGAAACATTCGTCCAAAAGGTTTGAAGGGAGGAAGGGTTGAAAGTACTTTTCTTCTACTACTACTTCTAAAAGACTACTTTTTTTTCGTTAAAATTCTATTTTAAAAGGTTGCTTGAGATTCCGTTTAATCAGTAATCGAATGATTTAAGACATTTGAGAATTTCAATCAGTTTGCGAAAGATTAATGTATTTTGTCAATAATTTGCATTTAGTAAATAGATGAAAATTCTCCAACTTATTTTGCAAGCTTAACGTATTTGCATTTCATCCAAACATTTAGTAATTACATTATTAGGAAAATCAACTTATTTTATTGGTGAAAGTTTTAGACTTCTGTTCTAAAGTAAAGCATTATTCTTAAGAAATTTATGATGAATAGTATGTTTTGAAATTAGGATCCTATATAGCAAACTCCTGTAACATTTTAAATAAATCACTTGACTACGTATGATTCAAAACACTTTAATATTTTTAATGGAGTTAAATGCTACAAATTTCCTGTTAGAAAATAGAACAGTGGGTAAAAGGAGCAGCATAAAAGTGTTAAATATTGGACAATAAAAATACCTTGCGCATTGCATGAACAACCTATCCCAAGATATTATTAAGATATATTGTTCTTAATTGATGTTTGCAGACATAAGATACAAAAACATCCCCTATTTCTAACTAACACAAAAAGGGCATAGGGGAACTAAAAAACATTTGAAAACAAAAATGGAACATTTCGGTAGCTTTATTAAACAGTATGGATAAGTTTAACAGTTTTAAATGTTCACTATGCATGTTCCTCATGAGGTTAAATAACATAGGAATTAGGTACGAACTCATTTCCTGTTTCAAAAAACAAGGCAAATCATTTCGTTATAAGAATTTGAAATTAATCGCAATTAATTTTGAAGATCAGATGACATCTCTCAAGAATTTCATGATTGACAGGAAATATTCAATTTTTATCTATTCTATATTTTTACCTCATTGAGAACATATACCACTTAACATCAAATATACTAGGAAAGTCTTGTTTATGATATCTTCATATTTTGTTCCATGGAAGAATAGCCTCTTCTTTAGTAAGTCATCATGACAAGTTGCTCCGCTGCTAACAATTTGGTCCTAATGATGTTTTCGCCTTTAGATCTAAAGGTAAAAGGGAAAAAGAGAAATATTATCAAATGTTCTACGTTGACATATGTCATTGAAGGCATCAAAATCGAATTATTCAGAGACTATCGATAATTGCTCGATATTGGTGAATAAAAATACTGGAGAATTAGGTTTCGAGATGAAACTAATTTGCATTAGGTTCTGCATAGAGAAATGATAAATTGCTAAAAGTTGTCAAAAAGTATGGATTTGCTTGAAAATTGCTAATAGTATTTTGGTTTATTTTTAGATAACTGAATAGCTAAAGTAAGACTGGAAATATATAATTTAATTAAATTGTTACTTTCAAAATTTTCGTTCTTGTTAAACTTTTGTATATAGTTCGAGGATAAATTTAAATAGCTTTCAAATAACTTTTCTGGAGCATATAATTTTTGTTTCTATGTGTATTGAAAGTGAGAAATACTTAAAGCACTCGTATATGTATCATAATAGAATTGAGAAACCAGGATAGAGACTCTAATACATTAGAAGCAGACAAAAAGTAACAGAAACGAACTTGACTGATTAACAAAAAAATTAGATTGAATTACTTCGGAAAAGTTTTCGGTAAATAATTAGAATTATTTTACATCTGTGAGAAATGGATTTCCTTTATCAACATACCGCATTGCAATTTTTCACATGTAATTTGCCATTTCTTTTCCTCTTTGTTTGGTTTTCACAAAAGAATAGTTTTAAGCAGACTTGAATGAATTTTGCAATAGAAAGTCTTCTATGCATTCTTTGTTTTGCTTTCTCAAAATAATGGTTTTAAGCAGACTTGAATGGATTTTAAAATGGAAAGTCTGCTATGCATTCAAAAATCTGGATATGTCAGATTTTCGGATAAAAATTTGATAATATTTTTTCAAGAACATCTCGAAAGTTTCAATACTTTTCTCTTATTTCAGATTCAAATTCTTAAGGGCGAGTTTTCTGATTTGTTTATTTGCATGTAAGTAGGACTTCCACGTGTAACTACCGCTTCCGGTGATAATGTTAAGTCAATCGGAATCATCAAAGTTTCAACACTCTGTTTGAGGATATTAATTAATGTCTAAAGTGGCGCTTCTTAATATTATGCCTTAAGAATACTTTGAAAATATCAAATTTAATATTTTTATCGTTGTAGCGCTCAATGTTTAGTTAAAATAAGAGCCTAATTTGGTGGAAAGGTTGCCAATATTCTTTATCGCTCTGCTCTTTTCATTGACATCCAAGATTTGTTTGGTGGTTAAATTTGCAACCAAACGATTTGGATAATCACTGTCGGTTAAATTCTAAACTAAACGATTTAGCTAATTACAATAGTTCCATTTCGAATTTAGATGCTTTAAGAATTTTTTTAACCGATTTAAAAAGAAATGAATACACAAACTCAAAGAACAAGGAATTTAACGTTTTGTTTAATAAAGAAAGAAGTGATTCGAACTTGGCGCTTGATGTAATTGCCAAATAGATTTGGCGATTGCTTAAATCTGAAGGTTACCGGATTTGATTTGATTGGGGGGTTTGGGGGATTTTCCGCAACAAAGACTATTATCCCCTATTCATTCCAAAGTTCTTTTCAATCCGTAATCAAAAAAGAGATGAAAATTGCCATCAAAAGACGGGCTAAAATTATTGACGATCTGATTCGGTCAAGAGGAAAAAAAAATGGCACCCTCCGAGAAAGGCCTCTATATTCTTTTTCAAGGTTACCTGAAAACGGTCTATGAATCCAAAATAAACAACCTAGGAAACTCGTCCATATCAGAAGCACGTGTCCCATATTTCATGGTGCCCGTAATTCAGGTAAATGGATTTTGAATCATTTATCTTATTGATTATCAAAATTTTAATACTTAAATGCAAAAGCCTTGCTTGTTTACAAACCGAATATGACCCAGCCATTAAAAGACGTAAACGATACATAATGATCAACAAATCATTACCAATCACTTAGAATATTCGATTGTTGCATTGTACGTTTGTTTCGTGTCTTTGTCCTTCAAACTGAAAGTCAATTCAATCAGTGAAACACAATTTTTCAATTTCCTGTAATATTTTTGAAACTAATGTGGAACTCTCTTTACTAGGGCAGTGGTTCAAAACACGATCTAAGTAATGAACTCCAAATGATCCTTTTCCCACGTTGGTCAATGAAACACTAAATTAAGAGTTTTCAGAAGGTGTGGTGGGGCCGCAAGAATCTTGCTTAGGGAAAATCAGTCAAAACCCTAAGTCACGCCTATCGGGTTGAAATAAAGACCTCCTGTTTTCCCTAAGGCCCCATATCAATTATGTGCCGTTCCTTCCGTTGCTAAGCAACCGAAATAACGCTAAGCTTCCAGTCACGGATATTTTCTTCCTAAAAATAATAAGGTAGAACTATTTCCATATGTGTTATTTGCTAATAGATACGTAATGCATTTTCTTTGCAGAAGTATTTTTTCTTAACTTCTTCGTCACTATTTTTCTTTGTGTATAAAATAGTAGCTGGTATCTTTAATTTTATTTTGAACTTTGCATTATTAAACATTTGGGGGTACCATCCTTTGGAGCATTTTTGCAGCATAGAATTTCGTTTTAATGAAAAAATATAAATAATGTTATGCTGCCTTCATTAATGTATATAAGACTTACAAATCATGTCAATGTGATGAGTTTCCTTTTGGCAAGTAAATATATCCACCAGAAATAGCAACACAGAAGGCTTATTTATTCTCTATCATAATCAGAAATATCTGTTAATAATATTTTTAAAAAAGTTTAAAATAGAACGTTTGTGTGTGTGCTACAGTACTCTATCTACTTTTATATGAGTGCTATATTTTTGAGAGCTATCGATTTCTTCTGCTATAAAATGTGAAGTATATTTTTATTTTATTTTTTGAAATCTGGGAGTCAGAAAAAATATAAAATAATCGAGTTAGTCCATTTTATGTTAGATAGAAATATTCTAAATGAATTGAAATGCATGTAATTATTATTTTAGTTTCTGATAAATATTTATGAATTTTCTTTCTTATGATAATTATTTGTGAAATAATTTTCTTAATATATTGTTTACAGCTCCTCACGTTTTTGTTTTGACAACCAGATTTTAATAAAAAAATATTTTCTACTTCTAATTATATTAATAAACTAACCGCCTTCGGAGACAACTTGGTTACTGGAAATATAATGTAAAATGAATTTCTTATGCACAATTTTATATTCATGGTTCCTTTAACAAATTAATTTTAAAATTCAAATTGCTATAGACATTTAACCATGTGCTTTTCGTAGACTTGCACTTGTTTTGTTCTAGTCTACATTAACGTAAATTACGCATTTGATTTCAACATTAAATTGGCGCGACACATTTTTCGTGCGGCCAATTAGCAGCATGCTAATTGACTTAAAACACGCTGATAAAGAGAATTCAATCAAAGCAAAGATAATCTTTTAATTTACTGGATTATTTCGTTATATACTTACCGTTTTGAGGCGTTCATTCACAGATTTCGCAGATAAATTGATCAAATAAGTAAAATCCAGAAGATCTTATAATAATAATCTTTAAACAATGTAAGAGAAACACGCAATTAAATATTTGTTTGAACAATGAAAAGGTTTGAAATGCTCTGCAATAATGAAAGGTATTCTTGTAAATTTTGCCAAAAAATATTTGAAAAGTTGTTAAAATTACAGAAAAATCGTACGACAACTTTATTGATATCATTGCAAAGATAATTCTTTGAGCTTCCAAATGGTGTAAAAATGATTTTTGTGCTGTAATATTTTCGAGAGTTATTAAAGAAAAGCTCAAAAATTTCGATTATTTTTTAATTAATTAAAATTTCAAAAAAGGCTCCGAGGTGCACATTCCCACCCTCCTAAGAGTGTTCGGGTCAAATTTCTTAGCTCTAAGTCCAGCGGTATCCCCTGTAGAGCGCCAACACACAGACACACTCACACAGACACACTCACACAGACACACTCACACAGACACACTCACACAGACACACACACACAGAGACACTAATACAGATACGCTCACACAGACACACACACAGACACACATTCTCCTTTATTATTAGTAGAAAAGAATATTTTTTTATTTTTAAAAATTTAAAATAAATTAAATTTCTACTTTTAAGTCTTTAATTTATAATTCATTTTAATAAATATTTTGAAATTTCGACGTCACTTTTATCATAAATTCACTACCAAGTGGTGCCACTTTTATAGAATAAAACTTCAATTAAAATAAATCAACTGATAATTAGGTTTTGAATATGTGAATCATAGTATTTTCATCTTGAAAGTCAGCTGTACAAAATTTCAGTGCTCCAACGCATCAAGAAATAAATAAAAAATTGATTACAAAGTTCCGTTTTTGTAAACATGGCACGAGTCAAATTCCTAACAGCGAGTAAAAAAGTATATTTCATTCAATCCATATGTATTGATATCAAATTTCACTCAAAGCAATCCATTCATTAATAAGCAATGCACTGCATACTTTCAAAATATGAATCGAATTCTGAATAATGAAAACAATTATTTAAGTCTAACTCCGATTTCTAATCCTACATAGAAACAATTCGGAAAAATTTAAATATGTTCAAAAATGATGTCAATACCTTTTCAGAAAATGCACTTTTGAAATTAATTTCTCCAACCAAGGCTGAAAAAGGAAACCGCGAGGAATTTAGAACTTTTATTATCAAAATAATCTTTTACTCTAATATCGTTTCTTATGAGTTCTATGTAAACTTTATCTGCAAGAGTTCACTTCATATCTTTACTGCCTACGTGGCAGAAATTTTCTTACTTTTGTCTCACGGGAAATTTGAGAGATTGATATTTCAGATGATGAAGACGAATGAAGTAAATATTTAAATTTTCATGACTTCTTTCACATATAATATTTCTTTTTTTCTGGCCTGCTCCAAGAGAATTTTGAAACTTAATTCAAAACAAAATTAATATAATAGAAGCACTGCAGATTGAATAAACCTCAACCTGAACAATTTCAATTGATAAAAAAATAAATTATTACTAAGAATATTCAAAATGTGAGCACATTTTAAATAAACAGCATATATTTCAATAATGCGATAGATAATCACCACTAGTATCAACTTCACATACACAGGCCATATGTTTCTATAAAATAGAACCATGAAAACTAAGAATTCTTTTTTAGAAAAACTTACCATAAACTGGCTTATATTATACAAATTATTACTAAAAAAACTTCAATTATACTCTCTTAGAAACGCGATAAGAAAATCGTTAGAATATATCTGTCTGAAATTTTGTAGATCACTTTAATCAACTACTGGGTTTCTCTTTTTAAAAAAATTACCTTAGAAATTTTTAATCGTTTTCATAAAATTCTGCAACTTTTTTACTCACCATTGTTATTGATCATATAGTGCTCAGGTTCCAAACCTGTGGTACGCGTAAATCCGTGAGTAAACGGTGAATCAGTTATGAGGACATGAATGTGAAGTTGGTAATGGTGGTGTGAGATCCTGACGTGGGATTTCTTTTGATGTGAGGGATGGAGACAATAAGAAGACAAAAGACTTTCTAATCCCAGCTATTTATTTAGATTTCTATGGGACACATGGAAGATGAAGACATAAAATGATGAAAGGCTATATACATGATGATAAGAAATACAAATTGCTTACATGCTCAGTTACATTTGAGCAGTTACTCAAATAACAAGCTATATTTATATTCTAAAACGATAACTTAAGCACTTATACGGACAAAAATACAGTCAACGCAACCGCCAACTTAACTGTATCTCCAACTCTGATCCAAATTTGAACCGAACTACGGTTGCCAGCGTTGGGTAAGGAGTTGGCAGCAGTTTTTATTTTCCGACCGTCAGAAATATAACTCTATCCTTATATTTGGCGAAAATCTTATTCGTGGTTGTTTGTTGTTGTCGCTTATTTTGATTCTATACACGTTATTAACCTTCTGCACAAATTTTACGACACATCGTGCATCGTATTGCATAAACATATCATGCTGTTTTACAAAAATAAATACAACTTTTATTCATGTTATCTTTATTTATTAGCTTAATAGTAAACACAGATTTTATAAATAAAAATTGCACTTAAATTTATAAAAGAACGATATAAATATGTAATATGATGCACAATGCAAGTATCTTTTGAAAACGCACGGCCCCTGGAAGGTTAATAAAGAGCATGGACAGAAATATGAGGCAATGCCAGCTGGGGAACGACCACTTCATGGGAGCCGCCATCTTTGAGTATGACGTTGTGTGTTATGACGAAAGCAGTCAACAATTCATCTGACTGGTATAGATACAAGGTTGGGTCATCTCTGTCGCGAGAAATCGACAGGGTTGAGTGTATTTTCTTCAACCCCAACTTTCATAGCAGACGGCAGATTAAACTGAATTCTCAAGTTTTGAGTTGAACCTACAGTTAGGTTGAGGGTTGGGTTGGCAAATTTTTGCTCGCGTCATATGGCTTTTACTGGCAAACCTTAACCAGCCACTCGCTAAGACTACCCGGTCAGCGCAAACAGAATTTCCCGTTCTTTGCGTCTACACTCGTTGACTGCTAAAACCCATCTCCTCCAACATGGCGTCTTTCGCTCTGAGGTGGAACAGGGTTGCTGTAATTTGGCGATGTAGGATTGCCAAAATCTGGCGTTTCTTACAGGTGGAAAACACAAAAAATAATAGATAAAGAAAAAAGAATAATGTAGAATTTTTTCACCTAAGTTCGTGTCACAAGTGAAAATTATGCAAGCTCGAAGCCTATCAGGTAACAGTCATATTTAATAAAATGTTTAAGACTTTCATGAATACAGAATTTTTTAAACGAACAAACTCGTCTTATGCGTATATTACTAAGATGCATTGCATTAGGCTTGACGTAGCTCCAAACAAGAAATTATATCAGTCTTCATTTGAATCTAATTTTATAAAACTCAGTTCCACGAAACATGAATTATATTGAAATTGCCTTCCATTTGAATAGTTAGTTATGGCGATGAGTAATTGTTAGTTTCATCAAAAGTTAATTCGAAATTATATCAGCATTGTTTTCATTTGTTATGACGTAAACTAATACTATTACAAAAAAGGAATAAAATGTAAAATAATAAAAAAGTCCTACGAATGTTATGAAGTTAATTCAAGTTCTTTGACTCTTAAAGAAAGAGAAAGACTTAATATTTTTTAAAAATAAAACTTCTCTGCTAAAATGACCGTAGTGGATGCTCAAAATTAAAATGACATAATCAAGGGGTGCTTGAGGAAATAAAGACTTGGAACCACTGAGAAAGTGACTGAATATGAGATAATTTTCTAATATGTGATAACCCTGCATTTTATTTGTATGGAATCGCCAGCTACTGCTATAAGCTCAAATTCTATTGTGTCGTCATACAGGGTGTCCACACTTATCGTGGTCCTAAAGCTAATTTCTAAACCGTTAGAGATAGACATATATTTCCAATTTGAAAAATGCTTTAAATGAAGGGAATAATTATAATATATGTATTTGGAGTGAATAAATATATTCCTGAAAAAGTTAGGAAATCTAACGTTTTATACAGTCCCCCGGTCCTATTAATCATTTTTAGTCAAATATTTTTGACACACTATCATTTTAAACAGAAAAAAGTCCCATTCTTCAGCGACTAAAATTGACTGAGTTATGGAGCTTTGAATATCGCTGACTTAGACCATTTTACACCATTTCAAAAGCCGCCTTGAAGACGATCCACCAATCAATGTGCAGCACTTTCTCGACAAGGCCGCTGATTGGTTAAAAATCAAGAAATTCGAAGCTCCATAACTCGCTCAGTTTTTGTCGCATAAGAGTGGGACTTATTTTAAAAAAATTTTAGAGTGTCAAAAATATTTTACTAAATATGAATGATAGGCCAATGGGACCGTATAAAAAGTTAGAATTCATAACTTATTTAGAAATATTTTTAGTGACTCATAAAACATTAAATGTAATTATTCCCTTCATTTTAAGCATTTTTTCAATTGGAACTATACGTCTATCTCTAATGGTTTAGAAATTAGATATTGGACCAAGATGAGTGTGTTCACCCTGTACATGTAAACTACCATATAGCAACTTGACCCAAGTTACAATTATAAATTTCTGGCACACTCCGTATGCAAAACATACAGAAATATCTCATATCAGGGAAGTATCTCATATTCGGTCACTTCACACTGTCTAGGAAATGAACATCGTCTCTTTGGAATTGTCTGTTTTGGAATTAAAGCGGAAGTCAGTGTTTTTTGAACTACATGTAAATGCATCACTGAGCGATCAGAAATCTAATCCTTAAGATAATTTCCGAAAATAAGCAAATCTGATGATTCACCGTTGTTATGAATTAGGAAATAAACAACTGATTAATATCCACATAATTTTAAATGACAGCTTTACCATTCTTATTTTTCTTTAACATAAATCAGAAACATATCAGCCTCAAAGTTTAAACTTTCATTTTTCATTTCCATCATTAGCGAAAATTTTCCAAAAAGGAGAAAATTAAGTTACATTCTCAATTCAGTTTCATTCTCAATTTATTACGTAATAAATTCTCCAAAGTAGTTATGAAGAAAATCTACTGTGATTGAATCATAATTCCTCTAAGGATAAGCAAGGATTTCTAATAAGGCAAAAAGATACATTTAACAGCAATTTTCTTCCTGCCTCTCACGAACATCAAACCCAATTTCCAATTTGGAAAAGCCACTGTCTTCGGCTTAAGGAATAATTTGTTTCGTTAGAGCGTGTCTTCGCGGAAACTAATCGCTCATTTTTCATTCCCTGTACAAAATGCATTTTACTCCTCCTACAAGGTGTAAATCATGAAAGTAGCTTCGTTTTCCAAAATTGCAAATCCAATTTGGGAAGTGAGAGGAAAATAATCTGAAAATGATTTATTTTCTCTCGCGCTATCCTAGCTTAAGCTCATGGTTCGTTCGTTTGCAGGAGTATAAATCTATCACTTGGAGCACTAAAACATTAATGAAACCTTGAAGATGGCCGTTTTTAGCTCGACCGTTACTTCAGTCTCTGCACAGAATTATTAAGCACGAAAGTTCGTAGCAATACCACATAATGCTTTGATTTTGCGTGATTTTCTTCATTATGTTTGTATAAATAAACCAGGAAATTTCATTATGATATGATGAACAATATTTTAAAACTCCCCCACCCGAACTCTGAAAATGTAGCATTTAACTCTCTCTCGAGAATAACGGAAAAAATACGTTCCAAAAGAGCTTTAAAAGTACTTTTGGAATAAAAATGTTCCTTGGACTACTGGAAATATTTTCCATCAGTCCTATCAAGTTTGGAGAAAGAGATTTCATTTACAGAACATGATGCCACTACCAAAGGAAATCAATATCAAACAGAGAAAGCCAAAAAACAAAGATAAACTCAAAGGTAATCGAAAAAAACAAACAAGGAATCCATTCTAGTCCATTTTTCAAGGACCTAAGGACTTTATTTGAAATGGATTCAAATTAATAATTGAAAAATTTTTCTGTAAGAAGCTTGCATTACGCCAAATATAGCTTCTCTTAGCCCGAAATTTCCCAAAAAAAGACAAAGGAGATCTGTATATCAAAAAGCATTATTTCAAAAGAAAGAGAAAAAACAAAACACAAACATTAAAACGCTAAAAAGATTGATTAATATATCATCATTTGGCTTTTTTAAAGGTAGCCATCATGAATATAGACTTACGCCATGCCCAGAATAGAGAAAGAAGAGAAAAAATGTCCTCACTTAATCACAAACCCACGCTAACTTTCCTTTAAAAAAATATCTGCAAATTTTTAAAAAGTACCAAAGATTGCTGCACTGCGGGTTTTTTTCACAGTGTTGCTCGAAACTTACGAATGTGTATGCTTTGTTTCCAAAAATATCGTTTATATTTATTTTTTTTTATTTATTTATAAATCTAAATGGCAAAACTTTAAATTTTTCTTAAAAATATTACTCACTGAAGACTGCTCAGACACATATGACCCAGTGATCACGACGGATAGTGCATATGTATCCCGGTCTTAAACGAATGGATATATTTTTCCTTGAAATAAAGCACCTCTGTTTTGGCATTCTAGTTGCTCTACTAATAGTTAATGCCACCATAATTGTTTTGGTGTTGAAAAAAAACCTCGTCAAGAAAAGGTTAAAGTGAAACATCACTTCCAAAATTTTTATATGCATGGAGGCCTTCTTTGAAATGCAACAGAAGCAACTGAGACCATCACTTATCAAATTTTTATATGCTTGGAGGCATTCTTTGAAACGCATCAGAAGCAACTGAGACTGAGAAGAAGTGCCTAGTACTGGTACTCATGTACACTAGCCAATCTTGATTATTTAATGCAATAAGGATATCGTGGCTACCAAAGAGTACAATAAATGCTGAAAGTGATATAATTTGTCATTGGAAGTACAGAGATTTTAAATGGAGTCAATAAAGTGACATCGCAATCTCTTGAAAACTCAAGTGCTCTTGTCATCTGACATTTAATTGCTCTCTTGCCTTATTTTTGAATCTTGCTACATTATTTGAATCGCATGAGTATGAATTGAATCCATTAACGAGCAATTGTTATTAAAAAATACAAATCCTAAACCCACGATTAGTCTCAATAACTTTCATCCTTAAATGTTCGCAATGTATCTCACGGATTTAAATGTAGTCTATGATATGTTCTTCCGGTTTTCATAATTTTTTTTTCTTTTATAGCTATGATAATTAGTCCTAACGAAAATGTAAATGAGTATTCGGTTACAAAAATTCAAACTTTAATGAATTAAAAACAGCTAACAAATACAGACCATGCGATTAATTAGATATTGAGACTAATGGAGGGTTAATGTCGATAATTAAGTTATAAACCAAAATAATTCATTCATGAAATAGTTCATTCATCGTGAATGATGTGAAATGCAATAGAAAAACTGTGAGATACTTGCGTCATTTTAAATCTTGAATCCTGAATGATATAAAATCAATTTTTTAAACTTAATTCTAATAGAAATTTTAGATTTGACTGATATCTTACATTCTTGGAAAGTGATTTCATTCCATGCGAACAATTAGATATTGCGACTAACGGAGGGTTAATGTCGTTAGTTAAGTTACAAAACATAATAATTCATTCATGAAATAGTTCATTCACCGTGAATGATGTGATATGCTACAGAAATACTATGAGATACTTGCGTCATTTTAAATCATGAATCCTGAATGATATAAAATCAATTTTTTTTTTAATTTAATTCTAATAGAAATTTTAGATTTGACTGATATCGTACATCTTGGAAAGTGACTTCATTCCATGCGATCAATTGGATATTGCGACTAATAATAATAGTAGGTAATTATAGTAACCAACAGCGACTAATGAAGGGTTAATGTCGTTAGTTAAGTTATAAAACTTAATAATTCATTCATGAATAGTAGTTCATTCATAGTGAATGATGTGGAATGCTATTGAAAGAGTGAGATACTTGTGTCATTTTAAAACATGAATCCTGAATAATATAAAATCAATTTTTTGAACTTAATTCTAATTGAAATTTTAGATTTGTCTTATATCTTACATTCTTGGAAAGTGATTTCATTCCATGCGAACAATTAGATATTGCGACTAATGGAGGGTTAATGTCGTTAGTTAAGTTACGAAACATAATAATTCATTCATGAAATAGTTCATTCATCGTGAATGATGTGAAATGATATTGAAAGAGTGTGAGATACTTGCGTTATTTTAAATCTTGAATAATATAAAATCAAATTTTTAACTTAATTCTAATTGAAATTTTAGATTTGACTGATATCTTACATTCTTGGAAAGTGACTTTTAATGAATATTCGCATAAATGAAAATATGTCGAATATGTCATTAAGATAATCACTAAATTGCTTTTCTTTACATGTTCGAGAACTGGAATTCTAGGAAATTATTTAAAACAGCTAACAACTAAACAACTAAAACTGTTCCATATTCAGCGGAGACAGAATTCCCGCAATGCAATTACTTCTCTAATTAATATTTCTTAATAGCTATGTCAACAGCGAGCATCATATTAGTGGACCTCATTAGTTATAACTGTTACTGCGATTGCGGATGGCAACTGCTTATAAGCTAAATCAAAGAACTGAAATGGATTGAAAAGTAACTGCATTAAATGTTTCAGGTATTCTCATGAATTATTTAAAGCCGAGTATGCTTATGAGCTAATTCAAAGTATTAAATTAACTTGAAAAGTAATGTCGTTAAAACTCTAATAAATTATGCAAAAATCTTTAATTTTTTGTTTCACATAGCGAAAATTCAAATATGAATATACTAAATTTGGTTTTGGTGCATCATAAAGAAACATGAAATCAAAAAAATATAAGCCTTTATAAATTAACTTAAAGATATTCATGGTATAAAGAAAATTTAAAAACTCGTTTGCCAAAATGGCTGTAGTTATTTTAATGCTTAACAAGGAATAAAGTATTTTACTCTTTGTCACATATTCATGCAAGTACATTCTTTTGTTAAGTTTCAAAATTTTCCACTGATAACGATCAATAGACAACTCTAATCTTTGCTATAAATTTTTAAGTTACACGTTAAAAGCATTTATTTATACAAATGGAAAAATGTAGGTTCACAAATATAACATCACAAAGTTAAGTCACGAATCCCGGAAAAATGTAGATTGGTTTGTGAACATGAGTATCAATGCTAGGCAATTTTGCTCAGTCTCAACTGCTACTTTAACCACAATAAATAAACACATCGGAACACCAAAACTGAATATTAGATGAATAATGGCGGGAAAGGGAGAAAAGACATAAGACAAAGAAAGATAATCAACCTTATAGATTTACAATTATTGTGAGTGATATAGATTTTAACAAAATTTAAATATCCATGTAAAGAAGTCCGTGTAGAATAGTGCAACAGATTTTTAGACTAGTTTGAGTTGAAGGAACTGTTTGTTGTTTTGTAGGGGAAACTGTACTTAGAATTATTGTGAGTAAATAGAACTTGAGAATGAATGAATGAATTTGCATTACCGAAAGACAAGTTAAAAGATTTTTGCCAGTTTCATGTTGTAATCTTCCACTTTTTTCACTCTCAAGTCGGAGTAGATATCCAAGTTCCAGATATACCAGGGCGCATTTCTAATAATGAAAATCTTTATTCTGAATTACTTGTTCCGGTTAGTTTTAACCGTCAGCCCCCAGTTTTTAGGTGCCTATGTAATGTAGTGTTATGAGAATCTATGTGGTATGATCTAGTTTAGTTATATTAACGTCCAGTTTTGAAGTAACTTTAGGGCTGTTTTGGGCTCGTAATTTTAAACCGCGGTCAGATGACACGGATGATACCTGAGCTGGCATCCCCGTCTCCAAGCTTCCGCACCACACAAACTTGAGGAAGTTCGATCCACGCCAGATTTCGCACGCATAAGATCCACATGCACGATGGATCTTTAGTGTAATCGGGTTTCAAACCCGCTTCCGAAGCCGAAACCTTATCACTAGGACACTACGGCATATCAGTGTGGTACGTAAAAAAAAAGAAAATAGTGCAATTAAAAGAAAATTTGTTTAAGAAATAACATGTTTTGTTATTTAGAGAAATATTCTTATTAAAGAAATTTTCATCGCATGTCAAGTTAAATAATGTTTTATTCGTCATCACTATAGATTAAAAACTTTTTCTATTTAACAAGTGAATCTTCCAAATTCAGTTCAGAATTACTGTGATTTCTGTCCTACACTTATTGAAAAAATAAGTGTTATTTTAGATTGCTTTCATCTAAGATATCTTTATAAATAGTGTTTTAAAGAGCTAAGCATTAGTGAGATTTTTGTTTTCTTTCTGCTTTTTACAGATTCAGTCAGTTACACCATATTTCAAGTAAAATTGTGTGTTAAAAGTGATAGGATATCTAAGAATGACTCGCATTTCCATTTTTTTACAAGTTTTTAAAGGTTTAATTACAAACGAGATATTCCTACCATAACTGATGACTGTATGACTAGAAAAGAACTATTTTTTGCTTTCACATATTCGGCATTTATAAAAAAATATTCTAATTCGATGCATTTATTTATTTGTTTGTCTAAAAGAATCTAATGTTCGCAAATTACTTTCGTAAAACTTATTAAATATTTTTTACATATAGTATTGTATTCTATGTAGAAGAAAATCGTTTCAAAAAATTTTATCATCTTCACGAATGCAATAATGTGCGATAATTATTTTTCTCGTTTATTATAGAGAAAGAACTGGATTAATAACAAGTTACTTTCTACAATAAAATCAACAAATGCTAAGAATATTATTTTAATACTGTGCGCATTATTTTTCCAATAAAGAATAACGAAATTATGCTTCTCGAATAAAATGAAGTTGATTTTTAATTGGGGTAAATTAGCTTAATGAAGATTTTAAAAATTCTAGATAGCACACGCACATATTTAATGAATATTTTATTCAATAGCGTAAAAGAAAAAAAATCCGATACAAAAAATCATTTGGTTTTTAATTCATTATTCTTATTATTTTACTCCTTTATACAATGTTATGCTGAAAATCGTTTGCAAAGAATGAAAGTGAATAAAAGAGATAGTCAGCCATGCAAGCATGGCTCACTTTCTTTTTCTCAAGAGAGCAGAAATACAACTCTAATTACTCTCAAAGTGAATTAATCTTGTTTACCTTCTAAAATACGCGGCCTTTTCTCTTTGAGGAGGTAAATATTTAGTTATTCAAAGATAAAATTGAAACTGCATACACAATAACGTTTCAAGAAAAAAAGTGGGGGAGAATAATTTTAATATATTCTTTAAAAAGAAGAAAGTGAAATCTCTAAGTTATTAAAAAATTGTAAGTTAAGTTTGAGTTTTCTTTACGTGTAACAGATCAATGTAAACGTTTACTTTAGATAAGGTATACATAATTTTAATTTTTTAAGAATAAACTCTTTCGAATTTTTAAAATTTAATTCTTAAATAAATTTCCTTTCAGTGAATGATAAATATTGTAAAATAATTTTTACAACTGCGTTAGTCTCCGCTTAAACTGCAGTAAATTACTAGTTCCATTCCAAAATATTATTAGTTTTCTGAAATTTATCATTAATTAACTTCCAGAATAAAATAACAGTTTTTGCTTACTCTTTTTGAATTTAAAAATTCACTTTTTGGTTCTTATTAAATCTACTTATGAATGCTAATTATTTATCTGAATAATCATCATTAATTATGAAAATAGTTAAATTGATTTTTAGAAAACAAAAGAAATTTCTTATGAATAGTTAAACATTATTTCGAAGAAATTAGTTAATTCTATTTCAAAGATTATAATGCAACTTGATTTGTGACTTTAAAAGTAAACCATTAAAAAGTCAATATTGTTTTCACATAAGCAGTTTTATTCCCTAAGAAATTTATTAAAATATGTTATATGAAATGCATTTGCAATTGAAATCCAGATACTTTTGAAATGTTTCTATTTTCTTGTTTATCTTCCAAAGTGAAGTCCATTTTTTACGAATTGTGTTAATGTATTTTTTTAATTTCTTGCTGTCATTCACTTTATGATTTGCTGAATTGAAGGAGTTGCACAAATTTGATTACCATTTCTTCTTTTTTCACAATCCAATTTATAGTTGAAAATAATCACCTTTCATCTTTTCTCCAAATAATTGCTTCATCATACTTTTGAAAGAAGAAACCGTTCAAAATAAAAGAACAGTGTGATTCCTTCTATGACACACACTCTGTTTTTCTGGTAATTTCAATGTCTTCTTGAAATTTGCTATAAGCAAATATGTCAAAATGGTTTTAGGTTTTTAATCCATATTTTGATATTTGTAAGACTAAATATCCTATTCCATTCATTAATTCCTTTTTTTCATAAAAATTGACCTTTGGTGGTCGAGACACATCTGTGATCTGCTGTATTATAAGGATCGGAGGTTGGCCAGTTCGATTCGCGATTCGATTGAACTGATGATCTGACGTGATTGTGTAATATCATAACCGTATTAAATCTCACAACCGAATTCCTTCTGATGTTTCCTTCGTCATATGACAATGTTTCTTTTTTAATAAAGCCCAATGCATACCCAGCATACCCGAAAACGCGCTTAAGGCTTCCAATAAGCCGGCGGGGAATTTTATTGAATTGCATAAAATTATACAAACAATGCCCACAACAGGGACAATAATAAAAATATAGTCTCAAAGTGCTCATAACTTTTTCAAAGTTTAAATTCACCAGAAGGTTCTATTCACATTGTAGAATAGAAGCAAGTACATATTCAAATAACTATAAAAAATTTAAAAATCTAAATTCCTAAAAATTAATCGAATAAAGCGAGCATTATAGACCAAAAACAAGTACCCATCAGCATCACCATAAAATATACTAAACTCATATAGTTGAAAATAAAAAAATGGGTAGGAGTCATCCGGACTTCTAGTTATTCAGGAAGCATAATCAGGCGGAAAATACAATCATAAAATTCATTTTCATCGACATGAGAGACTAAACAACATGCCACATTCTCAAAAACGTCCAAAACAGAAATTCAATTTTTAATTACTGTAAGAGGTATTTAGTAAGTCACTTTTTCTCACCGATTTGCTTAGGACAATTTCTGCAGAGGTGCAGCAATTGCTCCCCTAGCAAATAAGAAACAGCCATAAGCCTCGATATTATGTAGCCAACCCATCATGGCACAGTTTGTGAATCTAAAGTATCTGAAATAATAGGCTGAAAATATGCTTAAATGAATAGATATGATAATGGGCGAAAATTACGAGTTTTATCCCACAATGGCCTAAATATGGCTTCAAAATGGAACTAATCTAGTAAATCAACCCTTTTTGGAGACCAATAATTTTGAGTAGGAAAAATCGTTTTCTTTGGATAATAGTACTTGGAAAATATCTCTACATTTCGTTGATGAAGGTATCTTCATTAAGAAAGATAATTTTAAATAATTTCTGATGATTTTTCTGTTGATAGTGGATATATATATATATATATATATATATATATATATATATATATATATATATATATATATATATATGGTGTTGCCCACAGCAAGCTGCCATATTAATAAGAAAACACATACTTGGATTGCCTTTTTCAATACTTTTAATAACAACAGAGTGTTTTTACTTGTTGACACATAAATGTTTAAACTTAATTTTTTGTTCATGGTATTTATAGTATTTTCAATTTCTTAGATTCTGTTTTAAATTTGGTTGTATTGTTCAAATAATGACTTTTTAGTCATTATTTGAACAATAGGAGGAAGGAAAAATTAGGATTCGTTTCTTGATATGTCTTGTTTACTTTGTTTCTGTATGATCATATATAATAAGTTATATTTAGATTGATATTAATATATATATATATATATATATATATATATATATATATAAACTCTCTACAAATTTTATCAAATGAGACGAGAAAGTTGAAGAGAAAAAATAACTTTTAAAATTTTCTCTATCAAAAACTGTTTTAGGACAAATATATTTTTGTAATATAGAATTCCTTTTGTGCTTCTATAATATTAAAACATGTTTTTATTATTCTCGATTTCGGTTGTTTATTAAATTGACAACCATATATATTTTTTATTTTCATTGATAAATTAATTTCATTGATAAAAATATTTAATTGATAAAGGTAATTTTGAATAAAGAGTTTTCTTTATACAACGGAGAACTTTGTTACAGAATATCAAAAATTTAACGCATTTTATAAGTAACATGTTTTTTGTCAAATAAGACGAAAGTGAAGGAGAAAACATGCCTGATTGTTTTTTATTTTTATTTCTCTACCTAAACAGCTTTTAGACAAATATAACAATACGTAACT
>BGPR01006007.1:0-25558 GCA_013235015.1 Araneus ventricosus | reverse complement strand
TGGCTAAAGCTTGCCCACAGCGAAGCTGCTATATTAATTGTAGAAAACTCCATATACTTGGATTGCCTTTTTCAATACTTTTAATAACAACAGAGTTTTTTTACTTGTTGACACATAAATGTTTAAACTTAATTTTTTGTTCATGGTATTTATAGTATTTTCAATTTCTTAGCTTCTGTTTTAAATTTGGTTGTATTGTTCAAATAATGACTTTTTAGTCATTATTTGAACAATAGGAGGAAGGAAAAATTAGGATTCGTTTCTTGATATGTCTTGTTTACTTTGTTTCTGTATGATCATATATAATAAGTTATATATATATATATATATATACAAGTTTTTGTGAAATAAGACGAGAAAGTTGAGAAGAAAAAATAACTTTTTAAAATTTTCTCTATCAAAAACTGTTTTAGGACAATATATTTTTGTAATATAGAAATTCGCTTTTTGTGCTTCTATAATTATTAAAACATGTTTTTTTATTATTCTCGATTTCGGGTTGTTTATTAAATTGACAACCATATATTTTTTATTTTCATTAATAAAGGTAATTTCATTGATAAAAATGTCTTAATTGATAAAGGTAATTTTGAATACTTTTAGAGGATTTTTCTTTATACAAACGGAGAACGTTTGGTTACAGAATAACTAGGCAAAAAAATTTAACGCATTTTATAAGTAACATGTTTTTGTCAAATAAGGCGAGAAAGTGAAGGAGAAAACATGCCAGATTGTTTTAATATTATTATTATTATTTTCTCTATCTTAAACAGCTTTTGGACAAAATATTTTTCTTGTTCAATGATAAGCTTTTCACTTTCTAGATTTCAACGTTTGCATCCTGAAAAAAAATTTCCATACTAAATTAGGAACAATTACAAGTGGTTGCATTTAGTCAAAAACCGAAGCTATTTTTACCCCAAAAATATGGCTCTACTCATGCGAATATATTTATTCAAACTTTTACTTTCAGAAATTTTTTTCCGGAATAAAAATATTTTCAAGTTGCACCCGAACTATTTGCAACAAGTTTTGCGCCAAGTTTTTCTCTGGTAACTTCTTTTTCATATAATTTCTTTTTATTCCTTTTTTACTTGTTACAAACAAGCTAGTTTCACTTCAGCTCACATAAGCATTTAAAGGAGTGTAAAAGAAAAACTTGTTATTTTAGCTTCGTACAAAAACGCACTTAATTGAAAACTTCTCAAGCATGCATTAACGTGTACTTCCACCATCTGTTAAGAGAGCGAAAAAAAATGTCACTGTCTATCATAAAACGGTTTTTTAAAAAACTGTCATTTTTCAATACCATATGACACACATTCTCTTTATGTTGGAGTATCTCGTTATTGTCAAATAAGCAAGCTGAATTTTTACAAAAAAAATTATTGTTAGCTCAAAATTTATTTCCTTTTAAAAGCACCATGAATATTCAGAAGGCTTTAAATTACGCTTCATTTGTGATTTTTGTTTTTGAAGATCTTTCTTTATTTATCATACATCAGTAAATTTATAAAACAGTGTTATTTCCTTCAAGTTATCTCTTGTGTTTTAAATAATTGATAAGATCTTTTTTGTGTAAATGGCGTTATTTGTATTTTTTCAACTTGTAATTCTATTTTTTTTTTCTGTCTTTTGCAGCAAAGAATGACCATGGAGCTCTTATTTCATGAATAATCAGCAAGATTTCTTCAACGGAATATGATTAGTAGTGCTTTTGTAACATTAGTGCACAAATGGGAAACAGTGACTATGAATAATTGTGTTGCACATTTCTCAAAAATTATATTTACGAAATTCGTTTAATCATATAATAAAATAAGATTCGGAATTATTATTGAAAACCAATGTCTACAACATGATTCATCGTATAAAAAATAAAAGACGACAGAAAATGTCTGTTGTTACCAAAAGACTACAAAGTTACAATACAACTTTACCTCGTTTTCAAAGTTTTAATATCATCGCTTATTTATCATCGGTTGGATAATATCACTACATCCGTAACTAACTACAAAGGTAAAAGGCATCTATTTTTTGACGAAAATATTTTGATTCTAAGATAAATAAAAGGCTGAGATGGTCAGAACTTATCAATAATAAAAAGAAAAGTTTTCAAATATTTTTTGGTCTAAAAGAAAATCCACATTACTTTAAAGATATGATACGTTTTTCTTAGTTTAATATCCCAGTGCGAAAAGCTCAAAGATACGGAATTGTTCCAGCATCACACAAATACAAGGTATCTTACTACTCAAATACGTCTTAAAGACGTTTGAATATAAATTTTACACATTTGAACATCATAAAACCAAAACAAATGATGCGAAACGCAACTGTAGAACCGCGTTTGAATTCAGGTGGATTTTATACTAACTTCACGGTAGAGGAAGCCGAAATTACAAGCTCAACCGAATTGTTTTGGTTTGCTGCTATGTGCCTAGCTTTGGGTATTTTGATCAGTGCAACTGTTGTCGGCAATCTCTTTGTAATGATTGCTATCGTCAAAGACCGAAATCTCAATAATCTCAGCAATTACCTGGTGTTTTCATTGGCTCTTGCAGATTTGTTGGTGGCATTGCTTGTTATGCCAATTGGTGCTGTATATGAAGTGAAGCAGCAATGGACTATGGGAGCAGCACTTTGCGATCTATGGACTTCTTGTGATGTCCTCTGCTGTACCGCATCAATATTACACCTTCTGGCCATAGCCGTAGATCGTTACTGGGCCGTCACCAACGTAGATTACGCCAGGAACCGTTGTAAAAAGCGAATATATATGGCAATTTTCTTAGTGTGGACAATCTCATTCACTGTATCCATTGCACCAATATTTGGATGGAAAGATCCCGACTTCAACACAAGAATCGAAGTTGAGAAGAGATGCCTAGTTAGTCAAGACTTAGGGTACCAAATATTCGCCACTTGTTCCAGCTTCTACGTTCCATTAGTCATGATACTTATTCTCTATTCGAGGATCTTCCAAGAAGCTCGCAAACGAATTCGCCGGAGGCCGGGTGCAGCTAGCCAAGCGATGCTACTTGTGCAAAGACCACCTCCAGCGTTCACAGATTCCAAACGCAGTAGCAGTTCGCCAAGTGGAGGGTCAAGCTTTGACCCACCTTCCTCGGTTGTCGACACGACACTATCATGCAGCTTGCAAGACAACAACACCGCGACAACACAGACTGTGAATGGCGTCCAGCCTGTAAAGCACCCCTTGAATGCTCAAACGTCTTCTTCAGGTACAGGTGCAATGGGGAGGTTATTGCACATTGGCAAGCGAGAGAAAAAGCCAGAAAACAACTTAGCCAAACGTGAGAAGAAGGCAGCAAAGACTTTAGCTATTATAACTGGTGTATTTGTTGTGTGCTGGCTGCCTTTCTTTATTATGGCTTTGCTGTTACCTCTCTGCAACGAATGTGAGCCAGATTTTCCTATATTTAGCATCTTCCTATGGCTAGGATACGCAAATTCAACGCTCAATCCAATAATTTACACAATATTTAGCCCGGACTTCCGAAGTGCATTCAAGAAACTTTTGTGCCCAGTGCACGGCACTCAAAGACCATTGTGAATATATAATTTTTTCAAAAATTACGATTTTATTTTACCATTAAGAATCTGCCTCATTTCTTTATTGTGGAAAATATTTATTCAGTCGCGTACTTTAACCTGATCGAATAAATGAAATAGTTGGAATACTTTTGTCTTCTGTGAAAAGCACTCTGGTTTACTTTTCCTTCCTATACAAGAAAGCATGTAAGCAGTAAATGCTAAGAATATAGCATGCGAAAACAATTGACATAATTAACATCAGATTGGCTATTTTACACGTAATTAAGAAGATAATATCAAGGAACTTTTAAATTCTTGGATCGAAACAGCGCATTTAAACATTAATGAAAAATGCCGAATAATGAGATATTTGTGATGTTCAAGTTAATCGATCGAAAAAGTGGACAGTACCTGATTTCTCAAGGAATCATATTTATTCCCAAATACGACCACAACTGACACTGATATTTTGGGATGAATTTAAATAAAGTAAAAGAGTTATTCTATAAGGAGATGTGGACATCAGCTCAAATTCAAAACCTTAAACAAGAAACTTGTCCAAAAACTTCCAAAACTGCCCTACTCAGCTGCTGCGAAATTGAAACCCTTGACAAATATGGGTAAGTAATCTATATATGTGCCTTGCTTCTTATTTAAATTAGAGACTGACTTTTTTGTAATTATCATTTTCATGTAAGTATCATATTTATGTAATTATCATCTACTGTATAAATATAATATGATATTCATATTAAGGATTTAATTTAAAATTCCAAAATAGTCTTTTTTCGTTCTTAAAAGGCATTTTAAAATGAAACACCACGCATTAGGTAAAAGCTTTAATTACGTCAATTGATGTGGTGCTGTTATGCTGTTATTACCACTATCTATAGTATAAAAACCCAGAGATATCTGTAACGCAAGGCGGAGTTAGTAATATCTCCGCCCCTTTTGTCTGCATCATTATCGGACGCTCAAATCAAAACTTTAGTTTTTGCGTCGAACAACTCAAACTAGTTTTTTGGGCTAAATTAAATTAAGCGCAACGTTAAGTTTGAAGTGTATGTCTTGATTACTGTTGATCATTACAAATGTTGCTGTTTATTATGTATGAATGACGGACATATCGGCGTTAATATAGGTAAATTTCACTTCATCTAGCCATTACTCATTCATGCTGAATTGTAGTAAAGGTAATGAGCTGCATTCAGTAGTTTCATTTCTTTTTTCATTGATGCCGATTCTTTATATTTCGTTATCAAGATGCCGGAATCCCAGCCATATTAAAATTCAAATGAAATATCCACACAACATTGAGCAATACTGAACGACATAAGATATTTCACAAAAAATGCTGTTAATAATAATGAAGTTTTTCAGTTGTAGAAATTACGGGCCTTTTTTGTTTTCTTTTTATGCTACTATATATTTATATCTAAATGTGTACTACAACTTATTATTATTTTTATTTCTTAAGAATTCTTGCCAATGTGAATGAGATTATTTGCTAAAAATTTCGTCAGTAAATCTGTAACAATCAGATCTAAGATATTGATGACATAAAGAATTAATAAAACACTATTGATAGTTTTATGTATTCCAAACAGTAACTAGATCGGATGATGCTATTTCAAGAAAGTTACTGATAAAATAAGATTTAAAAACAAAGTAGATATTCTCTAAAGTATCACATCATTAGATTCAGATTTCTACATATATGCATCATTGACATAAAGCGCGGATAAAACACCACTGATAGCTTAATAGATTTCAAATGATTACCATGTCAGATTTGCTACTTCTTGAAACTTATTCGTACAACAGATTCAAAACAATGTACATATTCAATAAAATATTTTGGATGAGTCCAATAGATGCTATGGAAAGAAAGAATTACTATTAATCAAAGAAGAATTTCTATAAATAAATACACACCAAATACCCTTTAATCTATATTCCCTTAAATAATAGTGAAACAGTGAAAGTAGTAAGTGTAAATAAATCTTTTTGAATTTCCGTATTATCTCTCGGAACAGTTTTATGAACTGTTTTATTGATTTAGCAAAAATAATAAGCATTCATCGCTGGATGACGCCATTGTTGCTTTGATGTATGAATCTTGTAATCAAAACTCGTCTACGTAAAAGAAATAAATATGAAATATGATATTGTTCTGAGATAAAAAGACAAAAGACTTAACTCTTCGAAGCAAATATTTGCTCACTAACCATAAAAACGGATGAAAAGAAGCGATTAATTCCGCTTTATTTTTTTAGTTAAGGAACAAAGGCTTTCAGTTTCCGTCCTGATTTATTCTCTCTTTTGTGAGTTCTGATTCATTCGTAAATTATAAAAATGTTACTTCCTTTATAGTAGAGAATCTGCTTTCTCTTATTATTGCCTATTGAAATGGTGCATTATTGTTGCCTTAAATTTAAAATTTAACTGTTTTTATTGCAAAATGTAAATTTGAAATTCCGGAAATAATATAAATAATATTGTTCATGCGAAATGTTAAAATAACGATAAATTTGACGAATGTGATCCTTTCCAACATCTTTTGTTGATAACATCTTCATCCTTTTTATACAAATGAAATGTTTCTATGGTTTTCGATACTGAAGTTCGAAATCACTTCTTCGAGATTTCAAAGAAATTGTTTTAAAATATAATTTTTAAATATTTTGCTTTTATCTTTTCAAAATTATAACATTTTATCAACACTTTAAGAAAACGGGTGAAAATCTGAATAAATAAAACTTTAATATAAAAAACTAACTGAAAGGGGCATAATTTTTTAAACATTTAAATTTTTAAAACACAAAGATTGCTCATTCTAATAGAATATAAGGTAATGGAATGCACCAAAAATTATTTTCCTATTGATCCATTTTAATCATATTCGCGTGGTTTGTAACTTCACAAATGCTGAAAGACAATAAATAACTTTTGTACAAGACAATAGAAAAACTATCCGAGAATGTAAAAAAATTCATCTTTTTGCTAAACATATCCCCTCCCTATGTAGGTATGCCGACTATCAAAAAACATATTTCATACATTGCATCGTTTTTGAAACAAAAGCCATCGCTTGTTATTATTATATCATAATCCCTTAGTTCCAAAACACACTAAAAAGTTTTAAGGAACTCAAAAATGGCGTATATTTTTTCATCAGGAGAAATTTTTCTATATTCATAAAGTGACCAACTTTTTGACAATGAAATGGGGAACACAATTAAATTGAAGAAAAATAACATCGTAAATAAAATAAACATATTATTCACTGCAACAATAATACAGAATTCACTATAATATGATAAATGTGTAATAAAAACATTTGTAACATTTTATATTAATGCTTACATGCCTATTAATTATTATTTAACCCTTAATGGGAGGGGCTGTACAGAATATGAGAGTGAGTTATTCCTTGCTGTGAATTTTTGATTGTTCCTTCCTGAGCTCTCTCCCTCCCTCTAACCTAATAGGAGCATCCCTCGAGTAGAATGCATCTAGCTGATTCGTTCAGTCAGACTTCTGCCTTCCAATATAAACATTTTTTGCACTCGCGTCATGTCAACGAACTCAGTACGCCAGAAACTTGTGCGCTGCCAACAGATTCGAAGACAAAGACACGACGGACACACGCAGAAAAACTGTTAATTTAGCTACAGTGAGAGGATTTTTCGTCTCTTTCAATAAAAGCAACCAAAAATTTTATACATCTGGTGACCAACTCACGATCGTCGAAAACTTACTGCTCTTTCGTGGGGGATGCTCATTTATTCAATATATGCAGAATAAATTTTCTTCCTTTTCTATTTTATCTTTCATTCTTTTTCTCTTTTCTCACTATTACGTTTCCTGAACAGATCAAAGTAATAAACTGTGAAAAGTGGGTATAAATATAAAGCAGAGGGTGGGGAAAAACGACCTGTCGTACTCTTCACTCCGCCCCTCCCAAATTGTCCCATACGCTAGCCCCTGCCACGAAGGGTTAAATGAGATTTACAGATTAGTCTTCAGAGATCGAAAAGGATGATAATTTTTGTGAGAGGACAGAACTTAAAAAACAAAGACTATCCTCCCTAAAAGAGGGTGATTGGTCACCTTAGTATTCAGAACGATTTTGAAATATCTGGAACAAATGGTAAATACAGGTAGTCAGAAAAAAATAATAAGCTGATTTTGTAATGGGATATGTGTGCATAAAGTGAAGTGATGAAGGTCGCTGCTGAGCTAGGTATGTGAAAACTGTGTGTTCAGAAATGATTCTCCATTAATCTACTTAGATCGATCATGCAATTCTACTTGCACATAAAATTTTCCTCGTGTGCGTTCATCTTGTTGGAACTTCTTTCCGATATTCCTTCAACAGTGCATATAGGAATTTTGTCCTTGAGCAATGGAATGCAGATTACTTCAGGTACGTATATTCCTGTTCAAATCAGATTTTCGTTCAACTGGAATTTTTTTTCCTCTAATTTAATTTTGAAAACTTTAGTCTGGAAAAATACATTTTCTCATTTCTGTCATGATCCTTATTAAATAAAAAAGATTTTTGATAGAAATACCATTTTTATTTATATGGGTATAAATTTTTCTCGTACTGTTGATTTGAGTAAATATTCCTGCGTCCCTAAATCTTTTTATTCACACACAAATGCGAGAATAAAATGCGGTTGAAAATTATGATCTATTTGTCTTTTCCAGCCAGAAAAATATTTTAGTAGCAAATAAGCTTTTAAAGCATCCAAATAATTTAATTCAAAATAATATTTATGCCTTTCAACAATGACAAATTCTAACGGATTTAAATTCTTAACATCGTAGATACAATAAGTTCAAGAATCAAATGTAGAATTCAATAAATTTAACTTTTTTCATGATTTCTGAATTGTGAAAATAAATGAATGATTCATATGCTCATTTTCTGAATATTTATTCATAATGTAATTTCCTTTAAAAAAATATAACTTTTGATCTCTTATATTCTATTTTATTTTTATAATTCTTCTTGGGATTACTTTCCTCTAATCACAATTTAACATATATTTTAATAAATGAAATTACTAACTATATTTATAAAAAAATATATTGTATTCACAATTGCTCGAAAACATTTTTGCTATCCTTATTAAAGGATCCTAAATTTCAAAACATATTCAAAACTGCTAGAACATTTTATTGTTAAGACTGATTTAGGGAAAGAATTATTTTCAGCATTTATTAATTTAGTTTTGATTTATTTCTCATTATTTTATTCATTCGCAACAATAAAAACTTGTAATATGAAGTAGCGCGAAATGAAGGCATAATAATGCTTTACAATTATTATAATTTTACATAGATTTCATTTAAATGCATGCACCTCATTCTTTTATTGATTAATAAAAACTTTCTTATTATCCTTATTATAAGAAATAACTCCTTATGCTACCAGAGTATTAATGACTTTAAATGCGGGGCAGAAAAATCATTTTGAAATAAAAAAAATACTATTCACTTAAATATTACTGGAATCTTAAAGTGAAATAAAGCCGTTTGTTCCATTCAGAACGTTATATTATAAAAAAAAAACATCTCGCTTGAAAGATTTGGTTGTAGTTAAAAATAATAAAAAATATAAATGAAACAAAAATTATTTAGAAACTCCATGGGTTTGAAGGTCACAACTATGGATATTACGCTTCCATTATAAAAACATTCATACGTACTATTCTGTTAGATATGAATAACACTTTTAAGCAAATGATGTTCTCAGATCGGCATACTTTTCTATCACTGACTAGCTGCATATTTCCGCCATGCAAGTTGCATAACTAGTCGGCAGCAACAACCCTTTTCTTGATGTTGCATATCTACTACTTTCTACCAAAAGTGCTAGTTTTTCTTGATGCATCTGTTATGCTTAAGTGCCTCTTATACATCAGCGCATTACCACTGGGGGCTACTGTCTGAATTCCATTTATAGCATTAGGATATAAGGCTAACAAAGAAAATAAAGTAAAAGCTGTTGACATCAAGAGAATAAAGCACCACAAAGACAACCGTCTGCAATTTATTTCACGTACATTGCGACTGTGGATTAAATATTTCTAAATTATGTTCAAAATTTAATGCACTCTTAATCTTTACTTTCTCTTATAAGAAGAGTAGAAAATATTGAAATAGTTAAAAAATATGACCTCGATATCCCCAATACCCAAAAATAGCATAATTATTCAAGAGGTACACAAGAAAAAAAAGTTGGGAACCGCTACACTATGTATAAGAGACACCAATGTTATCTATTTGTGGAGTTATAACTATAATAACTTAAAGGTAAAATTGTTATAAAAGCTTAAGGAGAGACAAACATTCAGCTTAAAGGTTAAAAAAATTAAAAATAGCATTTGTCCCAAATTGGTAAGAATAAAAATTCCGAACTGTTTCTTGCAGTGGAGTGATGTATAGCCTAGACCACTATAATGATACATAAAATTCTATAACCAATGTTTCAGAAAGAATACAAAAAAATAAATAAAACTAAAAAATACTGATCCATCCAAGTGCCTTACACCTATGAGGTATTAGTTTTAAAAAATTCTCTGATCATGACATAAGTTTTCAAAAAATAACATGAATCTACTAGCAAGGAAAATTGTTATTTTATATTTTGCATTCACAATAGCCGATGCAGTTTTGAAAAACTTACAAGAAAGTGGGAAAGGAAAAAGTATTCACTTACTTTCAGAAGTTTTATTTATTCCTTTCTATAAAGCAAAATGTAAGAATACTTTCTTTCTCGTATAGAAAATCGTTATTTTTGTTAAGTGGTTTCTTTTTTTGTTTCTAAAATATACTGGAGCAATTCCGGTGGTTGTTTGGTTAAGTTTTGTGTTCCAGTCCCAGATTTCACTAAATGTTTCGGACGCACTGAATTCGGTGCGAAATAAAAATAAACAAACGTCAAGATTTATGGTACTCAGAAAAAAATAAGTCCCGTAAATTAGCCTCGGGACAGAAAAAGAGGTAAAAAATAAACTTCGTATAGCGAAAGAAAAAGTTTTTCTTTTGGGTTTAATTCCTTTTAAGGGATTTTTTGCTTTATCCGAGGAAGGCAAAATTGCTCTGTGGAACAAAAGGGCAAAAAATGTTTATTTCTAAAAGAAGAAAACATAATAATACTGGTGATAAGAGTTTCGGTATAGCCTCTTCAAAAGGAATTCAAGAGCTTATCTGGAAAGTCAGAGAAAGGCTTTTAAGCAAAAATTCGTATTTTCTTATCAGAATGAAGCTATGTATATAGAAAGCCGGAAGCAAAAATCAGGATTTTGAATGTTCTCATAAAAGGGTCCGTTTATGACTTAAAGCGAGCTTCTTGTAAAAGAGAATGCTAAAAATTTAGTGGAATCTATTAAGAATTTAGGAAATCTTAGATTAGTTTCTGTTCAATATTGTAAATTTCATATCATGATTTTATTCTAGCCTCTAGTGTAAAGAGAAAAATGAATTGTGTCTAAAATAAACACCTTTCGTTTAAATGAAAGTCAAATAACTGAATAGACAATTAGGATGCACAAAATATTTTTACAAAGTTGTAAAATTGTTTCCCTGCCATGTTGATCTTACAACAGAAAAGAAAGTTTTACAGAGGTTTTATTGGGAGCTAAGCCAATGAATTCCGACCTTGACGGCAAACTTGGCGATCATTTTTCGACTTGTCGTAAAATTTGTTGACTTTGGCGACAAAACGAAATTTCTAAAAAATAGAAGAAATTTTGCCCTATCTCTAGTAGGAGCGGAAATATCGAGATCCTTCGAGAGATTACTTAGTGACGTTACTTCCTGTTGGAAAAGGTACAAAAAGCAAGCTCTCAAACCAAAAGTGGATCAGTTGGAGTTTGGTCAGCAGCTGGTGAACTTATAAGACATTGAGCGCTATTGAAAGTGTTGTGACTTTTATGCTGTGATATTTATTAATGGTTTATAGCCTGTTTGGGTTACTTATATATAAAAGATATGTTTAGTTTTTTTACCTGTGCTACGTTTTTTTCTTCTGGAATATTCGTCAAATAAAGAGTCGTATATTTTTTATTACCATGCTTGTTGGACTGCATTCAAGTACACGCACCAGATGATTTTTGTAACAATATTTTTATTGAATTGGTTTTATTTATTACATTGAATACCTGATATTGAGGAATCTATTTTCTTCTGAAAAAAAACTTTATAAATTCTGTTTCCCATAGTAAAAAACCAACTTTCATTATTTTTCTACCATACAAACGCTTTAAAAACATGCACCGATAAACTAAATATGTCCCTTCTTAATTTGCTTCAATATTTGGCTCCATTAATCGATCTGAGTTGATAAATATAGAAAATCAATCAAAAATAATTAAGATGCAAGTGAGTGAAGCTTCGGTCATCTAATATTTCCCTTTTTTCTCTTGAGGCACAAGAAGCAATTTAATTTTAATTGTTCCAATATATTTTTTACACAACATTTATTTATAGCATTACATGGCTCTGTAACATAGAACCCGCGACTAAATTCCTATTAAATTTTAATAAAATGTAATTAAAATCAAAGTGGCTGGTGTTCCAATCTTCTGATATCAATCTATTCCCATGATACTTAAAAAATAATTAATCTTGCTTTACCTTGTTTCAAAAACTTGAGCATGCAAAAAATATTCTTTTTAGTAATATTTCGAAAATACATTTTCAACTTTGCATCACAAGGTTATATAATATCTATAACAGGGATTTTTATACCTTTCTGGTAGCCTATATATAAACGAAAATTTCTCAATGAAGTTACTACACATTAAGCTGGGCATTCACGAGAAAGCTAGCTATGCCATTTGTCCTAATATCGTTTTTTAGACCCATTTTAGTCGAAAAATTAAGCAAAGCATTCAAGAAGGTTCCAAAATTTGTTTTAAGACAAGAATCAAAGTCGCAAAAATCCTGCCGCCCAGACTCCTCTTCATCCACCCGGGAGATTTCAATTCTCATTTCTAGCCTCGACGCGAGGTGCTAATGTAGGCAGATCCTTTCTTTTGCCGCTGCCCTCGCATAGAGGTCTCAAATTGGAATCGGCGGATTGAGTTTTAGATTTTAAGTTCTTTTGAATTCCACCATTTCGAATCATTTTCTCCAAATTAGGCAAGTTTTCGACCTTGACGATATGTTTTTTTCTTCCCGTGTTCCAAAATTTCCATTTTGGAAGAGCGGTGAATGGCCTGCTTTATTGTACTGTCTGCTGAATTCGGATCGCTTAATTAGTCTCTGACCGACGGGTTCTGAGACAATGGAATGACTTGACCATCTCCATCTGTGACTCTTGACAACTGAGTTTTGGTAAAGCTTAGATGGGCGCCTATAGAGAGCGCGACGATTTTCACGATGAAATTAAGGCAAAAGCGATTAATCGTCTGGTTGTGTATCAATTTGTGTAAGGTGAAAACAGATTTCGCCGAAAGCAATCAATTGAATGTTATCTTTGGATCCGCGCAACCGTATTTTTGAGTGATTATTGTTCAAGTCAACTTATTGGCGTTCTTGTTCTGATGTTTAAAAAAAATTGTGGTCAATCCTTGCCTTGTCTTTGTCTTCTCTTGGGATCTTTCGGATTACAAGAAGCTTCCTTTGACGAAAGTCAAGCTTCTTAGAGAAAAAGTTCCCATGTTGTTGTTTTTTTAACTCATGCTGAGCAGGTAACCCTTGTCCGCTTGGATGGATTCTTTATTCTTTTGCTAAAGTCTTTTTCAAATTGAATTCCTTTGTCTTTCTCCTCATTTGGAATGTTTTCGTCTACCTTTGTTTTTTCGAATGCAGCAGCATATTGCGCGCTGGTGAAGCATTGTTATATTTTTTTGAATTGTTAATTGCATATTTTATTTGATTTTTACCCTTTATATTTTGTTAACATGTTAAACGCCAAGCCTCGTTTGGTGTCCTTTCCGTTTTGTCCGTCGATTTCATCGATATTCTGTTACATCGAACAAATAAAAGAAGACATTTATTTTATACTAGCTGTTAAGCCCGGCGTTGCTCGGGATTAAAATGCAATACTTTTATGTCTAATATTTTTAATGATGAAATTATTTTTGTATAGAAAATCATAATACATAAAAATTCCTTTAGGGTCTGAAAAGTTTTTACTTCAAATTTCGTTCATACATAGTGAAGCATAAGAAGGATTTTGACGAATGTCTTGGGACAATTAATTAAATAGTTAAATTTTCATTAATAAAAAGCGTTAAAATAAACCATATCAATAGTTGTTCCTGATATATAAATTATGAATCGTCTGATTTTAAACTTTTCCTTAGTATTCTTCCAGAATTTTTTTATATGTTCTAGCAACAGCTCTTCATACTTATTCTTGTTTTTAACAATAAAAAATGCATTACTACAAATTTTGAATTTTAAATACAATTGAGTTTTTTTTACTTATTGAAATGAGAGCAACAATTTGAACGCAAATGAAATTTGTATCACTGAAAAGCTAGTTTATAAACTTTAATATAGTATAAAAATAGTTATTGTAACATAACACTTTCGAAATATATCACAGAAAATGCAAAATCTTGCTTAATTTTTAGTTGACTAAAGTTTTAATTAACTTTTGGGCCTTTAAAAGTTGATGATTATTTTTGACTTCTTGTATAAAATATTTACAGAAATAAAAAGAAATTGGTTCAAAGTTTCACCATTGCCTAGCGATGAAATATCAATAAAAATGCTTTATTTCAAAATCGTTTGCAAGTAATCAACCTCTTTAAAAAAATTTAAAAATACATAAAATTTGTATCATTAGGAAGGAAAATTTTTAAAGTTTAAGATGGTATAAAAATACTTTTGTTGGACAATTTGCTCCGAAATTACGGCGAAAAAACGGTTTCGGTTAATATCTAATTAACTGAATGTTTAATTAACCAAAAGTTCATAAGTGTCTTCCCCTAGTCTTAAATAATAAATGTACAAATTCGGTTGAAAACAGTCCATTGGTTTAGGGGGTGATGTGGAATATAGCCACATACCCACATACATAGCCACAATTACTTTTATTTATATTAAGAATACCGAGTTTTAATAATACTCATAAGAATTTTATTTGGTAGCATGCAATATTAAGGCACATTCATTTATGATTCCCACATTATATAAAATGCATTCAATGAAGAATATAATTTTTTTAAAAAAAATTCCATATTGCCAGTCAGCAGGGAATGACGTGGCCTGAACTTAAAATATATTTTCAGTCACTGGTGACTGACGCGAACTGAACGAAATGTATAGTGTCAATCATGCTTGACATGGGGTTCAACAATTTAGCTTTAATCCATATGTAAAATCGTGAAACCTATGAAGAAATATTAAGAAAGTAGTCAAGATTTACAAATCTATTGAAAAATAAAGACTATTTTTGTTAATAAATTATGGACATATTTTTGGAAAACGAACTAAAAAGTTCCACAATTAACTCTCACCTTAACTGAATTTCGAACATATTGAAACTTTCCGGATTTCTTTGCAATCAAAATGTATTTAAACACATATTCGTATCGGACTGACAACCCTCTTATCTTTTCATTATTGATACCGGCAAAAACAAATGCAATGAATCTGTAATTCAACTAACTTAAATTGCGTCCTGACACCCACACAAACACTGCATTTCTTCTATCTTCGCGAGTACTTATCAACTCGAACATTTTGTGATTAGCAAAAATGTTTCCAGATGCTTTTAGCTTCTGTCCCCTTAGAAATAAACCGTTATCTTTATCACACAACTTTCAAAATTGTCACCACTCGGGCATTTCCCAAATGACTTTAAAACCATCTTTTTCCCCAAATTACCATACTTTGAAACATATTTACTGTTTCAAGCTGGTGTCATTAAACATTAGTGCTTTGTTCTCTCTGAAAATGTAGAATTTTATGGCCTTTGCGCTCACATAATGCTATTTCCAACAAAGCTTGGTTTTGCAGTCTCCCGTTTCAAGCAGATCTTTTGATGTTAAGCCACATCCCTAAATTGCCAGAAAATATTCCTTAGAAAGTTTAACGCTTCTCTCTGTAGTGAATTGCTTGCTATGGTTTTCATATAAGTTATTTTGTAGATTTTTTACGGCATTTTAAAGATTTATTTGCAAATATACAGTCATCCAGCCAAGATGGCGTACTCTTTTTGAAATGAAAAGTTACCATGCATATGGGATTGTTACAACATTTTTAAAGGAAAAAGTGATGTCCAAATTTTCTTCTAATTATATGCAATCTAAAAAAGGATTTTTAAGCAAAATTATCCTCGATAGACTTTAAAAAAATTTCCTTTAAAAAACTTTAGCGGTGGTTCTCCAATTTCCCCTTTACAAGCAAATCTTTTGCTGTTAAGCCACATCCCTAAATTGCCAAAAAATATTCCGTAGAATAGATTAACGCTTCTTTCTGTAGTGAATTGCTTGCTATGGTTTTCATATAAGTTGTTTGGTAAGTTTTTTATGGCATTTTAAAGACTTATGTGCAAAAATTCAATCATCCATCCAAGAGGGCTTAACATTTTTTTAAAATGAAACGAGAAAAATTACCACGTATGTGCGATATTACTGCAACTTTAAAGGAAAAAGCGACACTGACATTTTCTCCTAATTATATGTAAGGTAAAGAAGGATTTTTTATAATCAAAATTATCGTCAATAGACTTAAAGGGAAAATTTCCCTCTTTAAAAAGCTTTAACGGTAGTTAGTGTTTCAAACAGGGTAGTACATTTTCGCCAATTTCAGCATTATAATATTTCTGAATAAACATGGAAGATGAAATAATTCTGAAATAGTTTGAAGTTATTTTAACAGTCAGATACGAAACCTTAAAACAGATGACTTTAAAAAATAAAATATTATTTCAAATAGAGTTTCTGAGTTCATAGACATGAGTGAAATTTAAATGACTGAAATAAAATTAATTTCAATAATAATGGATTTGAAATCGTTGATGATCGAACAAAGCCGTTACCATATTTCGAAGTAACTGAATAAAATCAGAAAAATAGTTTATGAAATATGTTGAAAACATCTTAGTAATAAAACATGGCATTCTTCAAACAGATTATGTTAATTTATTAGCCATTATGCAAAATATATTTACATATTTCCAATACTCTACGAAACTGAAGTAGTAGAAATAGATTTATAATGCATGAATGTTGAAATCGAAAGCTTTTATGATCCAACAGAATTGCCTCCATTTTTCTAAAGAATGTGTATCAGTCATAAGAAATTGTTTCCAAATTTAAAGCCTGTGCTCAAGCTTATTTCCAAATACTCTAACCTAAGCTTAAGATTTTAATTACAATATCTTTCATTGTTCCTATTAACTTCAAAACAACTGATTATCCTCATTCTTTTAGCATAATTGTACTAAAAAGAAAAATCTTTGTTTCCATCATTTGTTTAAAAATTATTGTTATATCTCTGAGCGCAAAATATTCATTTTCCAATTTACATCTTAATTTGGAAAATGAATATTTATTATCATTCGTTAATTTGCGCACTTTCTTCTAATTACTTTCTTATTTTTCGGCGCTTACTGAAAAATAAAAAAAGAAATCTATGTTTAGAATTAAAAATATGTTGTGATTGAATGGCAATACTTACTTCAAAATTATACAAAATATATGATATTTATTACTAATATAATAGCCCAGATCCTCCTGTAACGTTCTTATGTCACCAACAATAAAACTCGCGGCATAGCACTGCGAGACATTAAACAGCATTATTTCATTGTTAGAGAACGTAAGTTTCAGTAATTTTAAATTTAAAAAAATAATTGTAGTTCTAATTTCAAATTTAATAGCTCTAAAATAGTGAAAAAAAATTTCTATCGATTGATATAAAATTTATCTCGCTATGATCAATAGTTCCCGAGAAATTTTAAATTATGTTAATCCTATATTTCAAATTAATTTCAGTTTTTCAATAGAGAGTAGTAAATTATGTCAGTGGTATATCATGCGCGTGATATAGGTTGGACGCCAAATTGTATCTGAATGCAATCGTGGCGATGTTGTTTCCTTGTCAAGAATTAAATTAGCCACCAGTGACGTGAATCTACCATTCGTTCTCAACCGCCGCCAGTTCCCGTTAATTCGCGATGATTATCAACAAATCGCGGGGGCAAACTTTCGATCATGTTGGAATTTACCTCGATGAGCCTTCTTTTCACATAGACTGCTCTATGTTGTACTTTCAAGATCTAGGATTCCCAATCACGTTAAAATTTACACAAAGGCATCTGAAGTACAAGGAAAATTATTAAACAACGAAAAATACTTCACACGGAATGTTGTTTACCAAGAGGTTTTTTGAATAAAGAAATATTTAAATAATATGTAAATAAAAAAAATCCTGTCATAAAACATAAGTTAATTTTATTTGTTTTCGATTAATATTAAACATTTCTCTCGCATATATATCTATTTAAACACGTCAAATTTGAAGGGGAATCTCTCGAATGAAGAGGCAATTTGCACCCGTCAAACCATGGCGGGTGATTTTCTAGTATTTGATAATAAAATATTGTCGCCTCTTTATATAATGTAAACTATGATTTTGTGGAGAGGAAATATTTATCGCAACCGTATACACTCTGTTTCGAATAGTTCATTAAAAATAAAAATGGTATAATAATTCACTTCTTTTTTACAATATTTTCTGAAATAATTCTACGAAATTAAGATACTCGTCTAATTATTTCAATGAAATTTATCCATTTGTTTTCCATAAAGCAAGTTTTCATAAACATTTGCAACTGGTAGCATCTCTTTGGATATAAAACGCATTCATGTCCACATTTTCAACTTGAAAAATTTTCGGCAAGATCCAAACTAAAAAAGTTAACAAGGAAATTAAATATTAATTTGCGATAAGGAAATTAAATTCAGAATTAATATTAGGAACGGTATAAAAACGGTGAAATCGTTCTAAGTCAAGATTAATTTTGCTTACAAACGTTGAAGTCTATCAGACAGAATACCCAGAAAATACAGTACGCTACTAGTCAAAAATTCGGCATCGAGACTTTTATAAATCTCCAAGTTTTACATCACCCTGAGCCTAAAAAATACCATTTTTGGAATTATGGCTGCTTGTCAGTTTTTCTTTGAAGGCTATAATTCAAAAACGCAACAGGCTAGATAGATGAAATTTGGTATCTGAAATTTACTCTAAAATTATTGTAAGTTCAATTTTGGACCAAATTCATCTACGGGAAGACTTCTGTCTGTCCATCAGTATGCATGAGGACAAGATAACTCAATATATCAACATGCTAATCTTGTGAAATTTAGCATTTGATATTATCATTAGAACTATAGATCTGCATTAAATTTTGGATCAAATCTGTCAACCAGTTGACAGATTTGACTCTCCTCGACTGTCCATTCGACTCTCAGATTCAGATCTATCGATCATTATCTTAGAGTCGATATGAATGCGATATCTAAAAAACGTAATGATTTGGACAAACTAACTTTCGTACTTGATTTTATCAACAAAATTGTAGTACTGTGTCAAATTTTGGTACCCATCGAACGAAAAGAAGATGTCCAAAATCCTATGTGAGAAATTACGTCACCCTTTTAATTTTCTTCTCGGCCGCGTTTGGAGTTTTGATCTCTGAATCTATAAATATCTTCTTTAATACTTATTCTATTTGTTATCTTGAAACTCTTAATATCAGCATACTATCACATAGTCATTCTTTCAACTCAGAAAATTTTATGTTATTTCTATACTAGCCGCCTTCGGCGACCAGCTTTTTCGCCGGAAATATGATTTTAGTTGAATCTTGCATCATTTTATATTCATGATTCTCTTAACAACGTAATTTTGAACTTCAGATTGTGGTAGATATTTAACCTATGTTCTTTTAGTGACTTTGGACATCTTCTGCTCATTGTCTATATAAATGTTCCTAATGGAATCAAATAACTGACCATGTCATGTAACCTCTAACTCCATGTTGCCGGCACTATTTTTACTTTCTTATTCCTCTTGTAAAATATACGTTTGAATTCAACATTAAAATGAGGCAATACATTTTATAGCCAGCGGCATGTTAGCTGGATTAAAACATGTTGTGAAAAAAGAAGGAAAACATAGCAACCATCACCATTCAGCTTACTGGATATATTTCTTAATATAAGCAAAGCAATATCTCGGAGATCTTGATTTACAGATTTCACAAAAATTTTGATGATATAAAATATGAAAACAAAGTATATTAGGATATTATCTGAGATTACAATAATGAAAGAGAAATTTGCAAATAAATATTTGTTTAGACAATGGAAATGGTTTGAGTAGCGTTGCAACAATGAAACAAATTGTTGTAAATTAAGCCAAAAAATATTTTTTTAAATTTATTCGACAAAACATTGTACGGGAACTTAATTGATATCATTGGAAAGGTACTGTTTTGCACTTTCAGATGGTGTAAAAATAATTTTAGTGCTGTAATATTTTCGGAAGTTAATCAGGAAAAACGCCGGAATTTCGCTTAATTTTTAATTAATTAAAATTCTACTTAAAATTTCTGAAAAAGAGTTCTAAGGTGCACATTCCCACCCTCCAAAGCATGTTTGTGCCAAATTTCGTAACTCTAGGTCCAGCGGTCTGTCCTGTAGAGCGTCAACACACGCACGGACACACACACGCATTGTCCTTCATTATTAGTAGAGAGGGATATTTTCGGCTGATTAAATCCCATTGGGGGCATTCATTAACGTATAGAAATTTGAGGTAGGCATTGGAAATCTCCAAGTCAAATTAGACCTAACCTTTGAAATATTTTACTATTGAACAAATCACCAACTTCCTAAACAAGCTAGGGAGTTCTAACCTACGTCACCTTTATATATTTTAAATTTTGGAATAGTAAGTAAAAGTGAGATGATTTAGCTTTAATGAATGGGTTAACTAAATGGTGGTTGACTAATTTGTTTCCAATGTTTAGCCCCTGGGACAAACAATACTGATTTTCCGAGAAGAGGTTCATTTAACTAAAGTGCTTAGATGACAAAGAGAAAGTCAAAACAATTAAATTTTAAGAGGTTGCTTATCTCTTTCAACCACATTAAAATTCAAGACAAGATAAAGGTATCAATCTCGATAATTATCGTAGTTTTCGAGAGCTCATAAAAATATATTTTTTCTTTTCACCCCTTTCAACACCCTAAACTCTTTTGGCATCTCGATAAGAATCTTTTTTCCATCAACATACCATAAATCTTTTTTTAAACTCTTCAACCCAATTTTTATCGTTACAGCCCCTATATTTTTTGGGAAATTTGAATTTATTACTTAAACTCTTTTCATGGTAATCACAAACGAATTACTCCAACCACCCTAGGCATGCGGATATAAATTGAATGACACGGCAGCCGCGACAATTAATCAAACACTGTGGCACTCGCATAATAGCCTTTATTAAGAGCGGCTCATGCGACGACCCCTCAGACAGAGGTACGACACGTCATCGGTGGGGGAGGGGGTAATTCAACCCCCACTATTACTATATCCCACCGGGAAGCGAGACTGCTTACTTATACAGCAGGTTGTCATCCCCATATTTGAGGTCGGCCGTTAAGTGGAAAACTCTTTTTATGGTGAAATCTCCTCTATTGGTGGCAATTAAAACTTAGTTTCTTGTTTCTTTATCATGGAAACACAAAAATTGCATTTAAATACATTTTACAATGCATCAAGAAGCATTTTTTGTGAATGTAATGGGTGTACTGTGTTTGTTGAGCAGTGTACTAAATATGAACAATAGTACAAGGGGATAGCATAAAAATTTAAATTTCGTAATGTTTTCAGCAGTGCATTTATTAACACAAATAAAATAAAAAATAATTCTTTATTTCACTTAAAACCCTCTTTCTGTTGGAAGGATATGACTATCTCAACCGGTTTAGAAGTAAGCAATTTGTTAGTTAGTTTCGACAATCTGTATATTATTAATTCGTTTTCATACAGATATAAAATAAAGTATTTCCTTGGTTCGCTAATGGATTCATATGTTGAAAGTATGACATTTGAAATGAAAATGGACAAAATTTACTGCGAGAGCTCTACAAAGTTTTAGGTAACTCAATTTCATTTTATTTACGTTAAGGATTTTTCGTCCATAAAGATTAATTTCGCCCAAAGTAATTTGGCAGAACGCCGCATTATTGATTTTCAAATTAAGGGCATTAGCTTTCTTTCGTAACATTCTGCAACTGCAATATAATCTTACAGCTCTTGAATTTCGAAATTAAAGTCGAAAGGGAAATGTTTCCTAAGGGAATCCACTCTACACTCAAGAGACAGCATTGCATTTACAGTTCCGATTTCGATTCATTTCGATATTTTTATTCGACTTCAAATTACGAGCTTTTAAAATTTATATCGCCTTTTCGTTTTTTCAAACTATTATATTAGTTAAACCTTAAGAGCAACTATTTTGTTCCGTGTCAGGGGAGATAATTTAGTAATCTGAGATATTTGTGCCAAGATTCATTCGAAAATAATTTTCCCTCTTATTCGTTTAATATAGAGTTCCATAACAGGTAATCAACTACGTTTCTTTCTTAAGTAGATGTTATTCTCTTATGTGTAATTTTAAAGAGCAGTTATTCGCTTTCAACATTATTCAAACTCTATCGTTCTGTTCAGTGACAGTCGAGATAATATAATCACTGAGATATTAGAGAATACTCAAAATTTTAAAATTTTTAGGAAAAAGGACTTTTTTCATCATCTTGTATATTTGATTAAGCATTTTTAAATGAATATGCCAAAATCCATTCCAAATACTAATAGAGAAATATAGTTTACCCGTTATGTCAATGTCTCAAAGGGGTTCCATAACAATTAATCAACTACGCTCTTTCTTAAATAGAGTATTCTCTAGTGTATTTTAAAGAGAGCATGCTATTTCTGTTTTTCAAACTATTATTCAAACTCATCGTTCTTGTTCTTAAGTGACAGTCGAGATAATATAATCACTGAGATATTAGAGAATACTCAAAATTTTAAAAATTTTAGGAAAAAGGACTTTTTTCATCATCTTGTATATTTGATTAAGCATTTTTAAATGAATATGCCAAAATCCATTCCAAATACTAACAGAGAAATATAGTTTACCCCCTTCGTTCAAATATTGGGTCATATAACACCCCATCCTACTTCTTTCTAAATGATGCTATTCTCTCAGTGGTAATTTTAAAGTTACGCTATTTTCGTTCTCTTCAAACTACTATTATCTCAAACTCTATGCGCTCTGTTCGTGACAGTCGAGATAATATAATCACTGAGATATTAGAGAATACTCAGAATTTTACAATTTAAAAAAAGGATTTTTTGATCATCTTGTATATTTGCTTGCCATTTTTAAAATGAATATCATGAAATCCTCAAATACTAAAGAGAAAATATAGTTTACCCTTCTCTTGTTCAATATTGGGTTCCATACAATATAATCAACTCGTCTTTTCTTAAAATAGATGCTTTTCTTTTGGTGGTAATTTTAAAGAGCATGCTATTTTCGTTCTTTCAAACTATTATTCAAACTCTATCGTTCTGTTCAGTGACAGTCGAGATAATATAATCACTGAGATATTAGAGAATACTCAGAATTTTACAATTTAAAAAAAGGATTTTTTGATCATCTTGTATATTTGTTTAAGCATTTTTAAATGAATATGCCGAAATCCATTCCAAATACTAATAGAGAAATATAGTTTACCCCCTTATTCGTTCAATATTGGGTTCCATAACAATTAATCAACTACGTTTCTTTCTTAAATAGATGTTATTCTCTTCATGTGGTAATTCATTTAAAGATCATGCAAATTTTGTTTAAAGAGCATGCTAATGTCGTTCTTTCAAACTATGATTCAAACCCTAAGGGCAACTACTTTGCTCTGTCCAGTGCCAGTGAAGAAAATATAATCATTTGAGGTATTAGAGAATACTCAGAATTTTACCTTCTAGAAAAAAGAACTTTTCATTATCCCGTATATTTCAGCAAGCCTTTTTGAGTGAATATGCCGAGAGTCATTCAAGATACTTATATATCAGAGAAATATAGTACCCCTTATTCGTTCAATATTGGGTTCCATAACAATTAATCAACTACGTTTCTTTCTTAAATAGATGTTATTCTCTTCATGTGGTAATTCATTTAAAGATCATGCAAATTTTGTTTAAAGAGCATGCTAATGTCGTTCTTTCAAACTATGATTCAAACCCTCGGGCAACTACTCTTGCTTGTCCAGTGCCACAGTGAAGAAAAAATATAACATTTGAGGTATTAGAGAATACTCAGAATTTTACCTTCTAGAAAAAAGAACTTTTCATTATCCCGTATATTTCAGCAAGCCTTTTTGAGTGAATATGCCGAGAGTCATTCAAGATACTAATAGAGAAATATAGTTTACCCCCTTATTCGTTCAATATTGGGTTCCATAACAATTAATCAACTACGTTTCTTTCTTAAATAGATGTTATTCTCTTCATGTGGTAATTCATTTAAAGATCATGCAAATTTTGTTTAAAAGAATGCTAATTCGTTCTTCAAACTAGATCCTAACGTGGCAACTACTTTGCTCTGTCGTAAAGCCAGTGAAGAAGAAATATAATCATTTGAGGTATTAGAGAATACTCAGAATTTTACCTTCTAGAAAAAAGAACTTTCATTATCCTCGTTATATTTCAGCAGCTTTTTTGGAGTGAATATGCTGAGAGTCACTTAAGATACTAGAGAAATATAGTTTACCCTTATTCGTTCAATATGGTTCATAAATAATTAATCAACTACGTTTCTTTCTTAAATAGATGTTATTCTCTTCATGTGGTAATTCATTTAAAGTTACAAATTTTGTTTAAAGAGACAGCTAATGTCGTTCTTTCCAAACTATGATCCAAACCCTTACAGGCAACTACTTTGCTCTGTCCAGTGCCAGCAAGTGAAGGCAAAAATATAATGTTTGAGGCTATTAGAGAATACCTTCCAGAATTTTACCTTTGAAAAAAAGAACTTTCATTATCCGTATATTTCAGCAAGCCTTTTTAGTGAAAGTGCGAGAGTCAATATTCAAGATAATAATATGAGAAATATAGTTACCCCTCATCTGTTCAATATTAAGGTTCCCATAACAATTAATTCAACTACTTTCTTTCTTTAAATAGATGTTATCTCTTCATGTGGTAATTCATTTAAAGATCATGCAAATTCTTGTTTAAATATACTACTAGTTCCTTTTCCAAACTATTATTCAAACCCTAGGTAAGTAACTACATTTGCCTGTCCCAGTGCCAGTGAATTAGAAAATATTATCATTTGAGGTGATAGAGTAATACTCTCGCAATTTGCTACCTTCTAGAAAAAAGAACTTTCAATCATCCCTGAGTATTTCAGCAAGCCTTCTTTTAGGAATATGAGAGTCATTCAAGATACTAATAGAGAATTATAGTTTCCTGATTATTCGGTTACTATTGGGTCTCATCACAGGTAATTATATAAGTTTTCTTCTTAAATAGATATTACTCTCTTCATGTTGCAATTTCATTTGAAAGATTATTTTATTTTTGTTCTTTAAAACTATTATTCAGATCCTAACAGCAAGATTTGGTTTGCCAGTGGAAATAATATAACCTTCTTAGAAATCATAGAACACTCAGAATTTTACCATCTAGAAAAAAAACACTTTTCTTTTATCATGTATTTTTGATTAAGAATTACAAAGTGAATAAGTCGAAAGACAATCAAGTTACTAATAGAGAATTATAGTTTTAATGCTTATTTGCTCAATATTGGGTCTCATCACAAGTAAAAAAATGCATTTCCTTCTTAAGTAAATATTACTCTCTTCATGTAGTAATTTCAATTTAAAGATTATTTTCATAATCTTTTATAATAAGAGCAATACGTAATCTTGGAACGAAGTATCGA
>BGPR01006006.1:0-85759 GCA_013235015.1 Araneus ventricosus | reverse complement strand
CATCGGCTGAAAAGGGTCGCCACTGTCTCCAGGCAGAAAATTCGTGGGATTATCACCCATTAGCGAAAAACAGAGATCTTTCCGGCCTCCCTATCCTTCATCTTCCCAGCGAGCTGAACTGGCAGCTCTAATCACCGACAGTCCACCTTCAAACAAAGAAAGGTGGTTTCAACACCCAAAGAAGAAGACTACTACGAACTGAATAGTGTAAAAGTAAAATGCCCAGTTGTACATAGTGTATATATTTCTTCTTTTTTGTTTATTTGTTTTTTCTTTTCTTAAATAAAACGTCTTGCCTATCAAACTGTTCAGTGACCGGCCTAATACGTTCCTATATGTATGACTTTTTTTTTTTTTTTTTTTATGTTCTGTTCTTGTATAGTATAGTAAAGCACCGTTTATACGTCCTTCAAGGACTGACGTAAAACGACTTATAAATGAAAAAGACGTAAAATCGAAATTTTATCGAACAATTTTGATAATAACAAATTTAATGCTACTTATCCAAATCCAAAAAAAGTACATCAAAAGTTTTTAGATAATACTACAATATACTACATAGTATGTGTGGAACACATTAATTTTACTTTTCGAATACGAAGAGAAAGTATTGTAACCGTCGTAAAAATTGAACTTCCAAATTTTGGATTTTAATCTCCACGTTTTAGACCTCCATGAGTCCGAAAACACAACTTTGGAATTATGTCTGTCTCTCGTGTCTGTATGCCCAGAACACGATAACATGAAACTATTAGAGCTACGCGTATGAAATTTGGTGATCTTGACACATCATTTGTAGGTTTCTGTCAAATTTTGACAAAACTTGCCCACGGGAAGTCTGTCTGTCTGTCCAATTTGCATATGAACACTATAACTCAAAAAACTTGAGTAGCTAGATGGATAAAATTTGCGCTACGTTTTATCATCATCATCGTGAATGTAGATCCGTATAAAATTTGACCAAATCCTTCAAAGGTCGTCTGTCGATCTGGCAATCGCGTATTTGTAAAATTATATCTCATAAGCCTAGCAGGTTTTAAAACCTGTTAGCTTCAGCCCACCCTGCAATTTATTGCTTTTTTTATTTATTAAAATTATTTGTATAGTTATACAATAATTGTAAATTAAATTCTTAGCAGATGTTTACACACGTTATTTATCACTAATATTAAAAGTCTTGTTAAAATTTCTACTTTTGATTAATAGAAAAATCCATATTACAAGACATATTCCATAATATAAAAAGAAATGTCTGTTTCAATGAACTTTTCTCGTCTATTATGTCACTTTCAACGCGCCAATTATTAAACTTCAGTGAAAAAAAAAGTAAAGCATGAACCTCGATTAAAATGCTTGAATTTAATGGCAATTAGGTGGATTTGACCTCGTCATAATCGGTAATCGTCGGAAATGCACCGGCCGAAGCTCGTAAAACTGTTTGGGGTGATTTATCTCAGCCATTGGCCAATGCAAAGCGGTGGTGCATGTCCACTACCAGGCGGCGTCGCGAAAGATGTCGCCCAGAAACAATGTGAACGTCGGCAGGCGATGTCTGGCCGTTTTGCTGCCTGGGCTGACTTAGATAAATAAAACTTGGTATCACGAGTGCTAACATTAATTATAGATCTGTGGCCAATTTTCCCAATAGGTTAAAAAAGAGGTCTTCAAATTGCATATTCAATTACTTTTGAAACGAACTGTGGTCTCCACGCGCATGCGTATTGTAAACAATCTTCTGTGCATGATATTCAGCGGTTTAATAACTCCTACTGAGTTTTTTCTTCCCTTTTGTCCTTTTTCTCCCTTTGAGAATTCTGATCCTGCCCCTTGATTATTTTATTTCCGTTTGTTTTGTCGTTACGTGTTAGAAACTTGTTGCACTCTGGGAATAAAGTAGATCTGAATTTTTATCCACGCAGTCGGTGGGGAAATGATAAATTTTGAGAAGTATACGAGAAAGGGAGGCCGTTGCTTAAAATTAAACATTTATCATAAAAGGAGAAATGTCATAATTTTTTTATTATTACATACTCTTGAGTATTAGCTATATGTGCCCATGCTGATTTATGTATATGCAGATGGAGTTAATTGCGCATCTTAACGCCTCCATCTGCGTGTACTGATTGTCTCTGGGTATTAAGCACAGCATTATTAATCGAAATGCCCATTGAATGATTTTTCACTCTTTCTTTGACAAAAGAAATAAGTGCGAAGTTTTTCAATGGAGTCCATCGCCTTTAAAGGTTGAATAATTTTCTCCATCGCTTAAATTAGCACACCGGTTCTCTATCAATTCATCAACTGTACCACTCTTCTGCCATCGCTTAAAGTAGCACGAGACAATTTGGTTCTTATCAATTCATCAACTGTGACTAATTTTCGCCATCGCTTTAAATTTAGCACGAGACAATTTGTCTTCTATCACTCCATCAACTGTGACTAATTTCTTTCGCCGTCGCTTAAATTAGCACGAGACACCGGTTCTATCAATTCATCAACTGTGACTAATTTCTTCACAAGTCGTTTAAATCAGCATCGAGATAATTTGTTTTGTATCACTCCATCAGCTGTTAATTCTTCGCCATATCGTTTAAATTAGCACTATATTACTTGTCTTCTATCAATTCATCAGCTGTGACTAATTTCTTCGCCATTTAAATTAGCACGAGACAATTTTGTTTTCTTATCAATTCATCAATCAGACTCAATTTCTTCGCCATCGTTTAAATCAAAGTATCGAGAGCAATTTGTTTTGTATCAATTCATCAACTGTGACTAATTTCTTCGCCGTCGTTTTAAAATCAGCAATTTGTTCTATTGTATCATTCATCAGCTGTAATTAATTTCTTCGCCATCGTTTAAATTAGCACGAGACAATTTGTCTTCTATCAATTCATCAGTTGTGACTAATTTCTTCGCCATCGTTTAAATTAAAGCACGACAATTTGTTTTCATCATCTGTCAACTGTGACTACTCTTTTCTGCCATCGTTTAAATTATTAGCACGAGCGACAATTTGTCAATTCATCAACCGACTAATTTCTTCGCCGAAGTCGTTTAAATCAGCACGAGACAATTTTGTTTTGTATCAATTCATCAGCTGTGGCTCAATTTTCTTCGTTTAAATTAGTACGAGACAATTTGTCTTCTATCAATTCATCATTGTACCAATTTCTTCGCCATCGTTTAAATTCATAGCACGAGACAATTTGTCTTCTATCAATTCCATCAATCCAGACTAATTCCTTCTTCGCCGTCGCTTCAAATCAGCACGAGACAATTTGTCTTCTATCAATTCATCAACCGACTAATTTTCTGCCATCGTTTAAATTTTAAGCACGAGACAATTTGTCTCTTAATAATTCATCAGCTGTGACTAATTTCTTCGCCATCGTTTGGGAATTTAGTAATGAGACAATTTGTTTTCTATCATTCACTGTGACTCAATTTCGCTGTATCTTTATCACAGCTCACGTACGTTGAAAGGAAGCAAATTTTCGTATTTGTGAAAAGGAAAAAACGACGTATATAACCAAAGTTTTGCGAACCGAAATGAAGTACAGCAGAACACCGCTTATCCGAAATTCCGGTTGAATCCAGAACTGATTTTATTTCCGAAAATTATATGTAATTGAAAACATTACCTGAAAAGGTCTTTTAGTGAGAATACACTATGTTTCCAAGTCTATTTGTCATAATCCGGAATGCTTAAAATATGAATTAAAATTAAATACAACTTAACGCAACCACACAAATACAAGTGATTTGATTTGACAGCGAATGACGTCAGGAAGAAGCGTGTTCAAAATGAGAATGAGCTGCTAGCAGGAAGTGATAATTCATTGCAATGAAAATAGGGAACTGGTAGAGATTGCACGTGGAGGAAGAAAAGATGAAATCTATTCTTTAGCCTCCGTCATGAGACTCCACCTAGTTTCACTATAACGAATCTGAGTTCGCCGTAAGATAAGGTCGCTTCATACAAGAGCACATCCATTATTCTAATGAAAAGGGGAGTACATATTCTCTTTCTATTGTTTCAAAAGAATTCAAGAGATAGTACTGAATACTTATAACTTACATTTTTTTTAGCAAGCATCTTTTCTTTTCATTTTTCCAGTCTCGGGTAATCCGAATTTATGTAATCCCGAACAGGCACTGGGTCCCACTCCCTAGCTCGATTATGGGGTTCTACTGCACCCTGATCATTGCAATGCACGAATCTGACTTTGATGAAACGACGTATAAATGAGAAACGTATAAAGGGTGTTTTACTGTATAGCAATGAGATAACTAAAAAACGCAACGATGAATGAAATTTGGAATGTAATCTTGTGACCAAACATGTACACTTGTATCAGGGACCCAATCGATTGGAAAGAAGGCTTCCAAAATGGCTACTCTGTTTTCTCTTCTATTATACTACAAGGCACGAAATGTGCAACATTGTGCTGTAGTATATCTACATCCCTGTTACGTCATTCCATCTCGAAGACTTGCTGGCATTGGCAGATTCCTCTGTTACACATTCTATATAGATTCTTATAAGGAGAAATGAACAGAACGCGTCATATTGTGTTAGTGTAATGAGAAAAGTCGAGAGGAGAACCCTCGCTTTGGTTTTAATTATGAAGAAACGTACTGGGATAGGTAACCATTAGAGTTCTTTCTTACCTTTATTATTCGAGAACGGCGATAATTATTGCCAAAGTTTAGAAAGAAAATTATGGTAATACACTGTGATTATGCGCGCCAGCTGGCGGTAAACAGCGGAGTTAGTTTCTTATTCCGAAAACGATATAAGATATGGAAAGTCAATATATTATTGTGAGCGTTCGATAGTACGAGACATTTTGAGCGCATTGACAGCTTTTCAGAACAAAACGTATAAAACGCGCATTGTTTGGTCGCGATTTCCAACACTTTTACACCAGAAAAGGAAGAAAAACAGAACAACCAATTATTAGCAGATACTTTTTTGTTTTCGGTGTTCGAAATGCCTGCGATCGCGACTACGCTATCGGGTCGACGTTTATTTTCCAAAGATAATCTTTCTGCTGTCGAGAGCCGTTACGCAAAAGGTTTGGAAAATCACCCAGCCAGGATGCGTGTTTTGCCACGTTTTGTTCTTAGCATTATTGCGCTCAAAGTGTCTTTTCATGAAATCGAAGATGCTCTACAATTTTGTAATTGACTTTTTCCCGTATCTTATATCGTTTTCGAGATAGAGCGCCAACCTGCTGTTTGCTGCCAGGCGCTATAACCGATCTCACTGTGTTGGGTGTATGGTCACTTTACTATACCATGATTCAAAAAAGAAAGTAATAATGCCGTTCTCAAGTTTATATGGGGTAGAATTAGTGGACTCCTATATATATATTTTTATTAAAATGAGCGGAAGATAAGTGAAGGAGGAGCAAATGAAATGATCCTTCAGATTTTGTAGGTTTGCTATTGTCAAACCCTTGACGGCACAGGAGTGTGCACATTCCAGGATTTTGCAAATATAAATAGCATTTAACTGTTGCGTTGTTGGATTTCTGAATATTCACATGTTATTTAGTATATCTGGATATTTCCACATCTCTATTATATAAATTGAAAACTATTTCAAACGCCAAAAATGTATTAAAATATAAGCGATATGGAAAAATGAATAAAATTCAAAAAAACCTGATTTAAATTTCACTAATTATTTATCGATAATCTCGAAATAACTAGTTTGCAAGTGATAAAAAATAATATATTTTAACGCACATTTTTCTTTTTTTACGTTATATAACTCGTTCAGAAATTTTTCGGATTATTTCTCAATACCAAGTCAACTCTTTACAAAAACTTTCTGAAGATTTATTATACATTGTTTTTCAAAATGAATTGCTTCGAAATTTGATACAATAAATTTTTTCCCTAGAAATATAAAAAAATCTATAACATTACCTTATAATTTAAATCATTTTTTCTTGCTTTTGTAAAGACATTTTTCTAGAGATTTCAGAACCTGAAATAAAAATCACATTAAATTTTTGAAACACAAATTAGGGTTTTGCTTCAATACGCGATCATAAAATTTTTAATCGATGATTCTTCATAATTCGAATGATGCGTAAATCAAACCAGAGGGAGTGGTCTCCCCTAAACTTTCTCGCATACGCCCTAACACGCGTGGAGAAAAAAAATACTCCAAGCTGCAGCAAAATACGCCATTCCCTAACACAGGTGGGGAAACACACGGTCCGTTTTTTGCGTCATAGAATGGTGAAGAAACCACATATGCAATTTTAACACCTTTTTTCAACCGATTGAAACCAAAATTGTACACAGATCTACAATTAAGATTAGAAGATCACATATTAAATTTAATTAATTCAAGACATTGCGTTTAGGAGTTATCGATTCACAAGCATACAATTATACAGGTGGACAGACAGTCATCCCTTTCATTGATTTTATCCAAAATTTGATACGGACCTACATTCCTGATGATAAAACGGTGTACAAAATTTTCTCTATCTAACTATTTAAGTTTTTGAGTTACTGTGTTGTGTTCATATGAACACGAACAAACAGCCAGACTTCCCGTGGACGAATTTCGTCCAAAATTTGATATAAATCTCCTAAATTAGGGTAAAGCCCATATAACAAATTTACATACACACAGACAGAGAGTCATAATTCCAAAATTGTGTTTTTCGGACTCAGGGAGGTCTAAAACGTAGAGATTCATCAAAATCTCGAGTTCGAATTTTTCGACAATTACAATACTTTCTCTTTGTATACTTCGTATACGAGGAAGTAAAAAGTACACATAAATTTTTAATTAAGAAGGAGGTTTTTAATTAAGAAGGTACAATTGTTTAAATTAAGAAGGAGCAATATAATTTCATAAAATTAATCATTCCTATACCAAAAAAAAACTGATAAAGAAGGCAAATAAGATGCAATTTCCTTATTCTATATCCGAAATATTTATCTCTCTATTACGGACCGTTAGGAAGCTGTGGCCTAGTGGTACAAGGTCTCGGCTTCGCGGCGGAGGATTCCAGGCTCAAAACTCGAGTCTGATGAAGAGCTGCCTTGTATGCGGATCTGGTGCACGCTAAATCTGACGTAGTGGGGAAAACGTCTACCCGCTGGTTTGGCGCGGAAGTTTGGAGAGGGGGTGCCAGCTCAGGTGTCGTCCACGTCATCTAACTGCTGCTAAAACTGACAAAGACCGTTAAAAATTAGCTCTTGTGTTGTTTCAGAACGGCATCCCGCCCTGCTAAGCCACTCGATAGTGAAAACACCTCATCATGCCCCGCTTCCACTCACTCTCGCTACGCCACTGGATGCTGACAAGAATCAACACCTCCCAGATATCGAGGAGAGAGGAGCAAAACCCTTGATTCTGGCTCTAACATTTTTCCTTTCTGGCAAACAGATACTGAATTACTCTCTACTAGTCAAAAAATAAGGACCAGTCATAGCGGCGTGTTGTAGCTGTTGAATTCACTGCATCTGCGAAAGCTTATTTGTTTTAAGACGTCAACTCTCGAATGCTCGTTTGTTTTTAAACTATCCTTACTTGAAAATCGTAACAGTTATAAAACTATATTTAGTCCAGCTTATAATACGTTTACTAAGGATCCTATCAAACAATAAAGATTTACTCCAATAATTGCGGTGTTCTATTTCGTTTTTTATAACCTCTGCACACGGAGTAATACCGAGTACTCCAAGTGACGTAAGACCGGGACAGTCAGTATTGATGATTCCTTCGATGAAGACGATAAAAACACTTAAGGCGTTGATTGTTTATATTTTAACGATGTATTTTCTAATTTAAATAAATTAGAAAGGTTAATCCAATGTAGAAACTGTCTTAGCTGTGCCCACGAAAGCTGCATTGGCGCGGAGGAAAAAGACAGCTGCTTTACGTGTGAATTTTGTAACGAATATTCTTAAATTGTCACATAAAATAAAATTGATTGCAACTTTTCCACTGGAAATCGAGTTTTCCTAATTCCCCGTTAACATGTGTGCCCGGTTTTACCCGCACTAGTGGGATAAAACCGGGTGGTATGACTTTTTTTTATAAAAAAATCATTGATAAAAAAGTAATGAAACTGTGACTTTTCTGGAGAGATATATTGTACTCCGATAAACAATGAATATTTTAATAAAATTTGACAAGCTCTCTGTCGAATAGTTTAGCTCCGACAGGGTCCCGGTTTGACCCCACTTTCCCGTACAGATTTAGGAGAAGAATACAGAGAGAGGGTGTTGCCTGTTTTAATCTCTAATGCAAGTGTTTTCTATGTGCAGTGGCGTAGTGACTGAGAGGCAAGGGGCGTATGGACAAACCGGGCTCTAGTCTTGAGAGGGACATACGCCACTAGGACATTCCACTGTTTTTGGAACACAGGATGCCAAACCCCTTCGTCAATGTAAGAAACCGATGAGAAATGGTGTAGACTGAGCAAAAAGTTTTAATTCCATCCGGTTTGGATTTTCATTCGGCCCACTAAGCCATAAAACTGAAATACAATAGTTGGTTAGGAAGACCGAGCCTCTCTCACAAAAGCGAAAGCCACAGAATGGGGGAGTGTGGGTGGGATTCAGTCTGAGGAAATCAGGGTCAGGGGAGGAGGAGACGCAGTAGCCTAGGGTGTCGGGTTGCCAGTAGGTTTGGTTGGCACAATCCGACCAACTAGAATGACCAACTACAATTATGTCCGGAAAATGGAATCGGGGTGCTAAGAAGTCCTCCGAATGGATAGGATGCCCAGCTTTAGAGGACAATAGAGGCAAAGTATACGTGCCTTTTTGTCACCTTTCTAAAGCTGAATGTGATGAGGAGGCGAAAATATAATATTATGCTCCGGGCGCCATTTACTTAGCTACGCCATTCGCTGTAACACTTATCTGTTATTTCGTTTTTCTGGAAACGTTTGATTTTTTTAGGGATTTTGCTTTTGGGATAGGAGATTTTGTTTTTGGTATAGGGGATTTTATTTTGGGGATAGGAGATTTTGTTTTTGGTATAGGGGATTTTGTTTTGGGGATAGGAATTTTGTTTTTGGGATAGGGGATTTTGTTTTTGAGATATGGGATTTTGTTTTGGGATAGAGGACAAGTGAAATTGCTTTATTCTTTTCTAACATAATAATGTTTTTAGGCTGGGATACTATCTGTAAATTTCAGGATGTGTGATGCAAAAAATCGTTCAAAACGTTCTGCAGGGCAGATCATTGGACAAAATATGGTCCGAAATTATTTCATGGGTAATAGGGAATCACTAAGAAAGAATGTTTTTTAAAAATTTGATTAGATTTTTAATTAATTAAAATGAATAGAAATTTTAACGCTTTTCCTCAATAGCTTCGGAGCAAATTATCGCACAAAAACCGTTTTGGCCTACCTTAAAATTTAAAAAATTAGCTTTTCAGTTAACCTAATTTTATTTTCGCGCTATTTGTTTCTTTAATTTTAACAAATTTTTCAAAATTGACTACGCAGCTACTGATGCAATAAATTTTTACCATCCATTCGCTATTGAAATACTCAGTAGTCTGTTTAATTGTGGAATCAGCTTTTATAGTATAACCATTAATTAAAAAATAATAATTTACATTTCAAGCAAATGTAGTTTTTTAAGATTTGCTTGCGTGCTTTTTTCCCCAAACTTAATGGAAGCATCTTGCGTTATTTTGATATAATTTCATGAATTTGTAAACTTAAATTAGAGATAACGCTGAAGTTGTAATATGAACGAGTTTTCTGATTTGTTTATTTTGGATTCACAAACCGTTTTTGCTAACCCTCCGATTTAAGCAATCGCCAAATCCATTTGGATACTGTATCAAGCGCCAAGTTCGAATCAGTTATTTCTTTAGTACTCGAAACGTTGAATTCTGTGTCCTTTGAGTTCGTGTAATCCTTTTTATTTAAATCGGTTAAAAAACAAGCTCTTAAAATGGCTAAATTCCAAATGGAACGATTGTAATTAGCTAAATCGTATGGTTGAAAACTTAACCACCAAACAAGCCTTAGAAATCTTCAAAAGGAGCGATAAATAACAATTATGGCAGCCTTTTCACAAAATTAGGATCTTATTTTAAGTAAACATTGAAAGTTACCGCAGTATTAACATCAAATTTAATATTTTCAATGTATCTTTAAACCATAACATTTAAAAGCTCTACTTACTTACTTTACTTTACTTTACTTGCTTACTTACTTAACGTTACTTTACTTACTTACTTTACTTGCTTACTTACTTAACGTTACTTTACCTACTTACTTACTTACTTTACTTTACTTAGTACTTTAAACATTAATTAGCATCTTCATACAGACATTTTTGAAGATTTCCATTGACATAGCATTAACACCGGAAGTCGGTGGTTATGGCGGTATTCTGACTTTAATGCAATAAACAAAACAGAAAACTTATCCATAAAAACGCAGACAATAGCATAAATAATACTTTTAGAAATTATAACATTATCTTGCTACTATGTTTCGGGCAAGGGGTTCAAATTTCTTTTGTTTATTAGTATCATTATTTTACCTTCAAGGTTTGATGGATTTTCAACAGGCTTGAGCTTCATGACAATTGAACTTGTCTTCTCGATATTCCTTGAAGAAAATATTTCTGAAAAACCAAACACAATTTGAGCTGAATAGTAGGTTAGGACGGCTGAATTATTACATTTACTCAATACTGATAATATGGTATTAAAATAAATTTTGAGATTCACCGTAAGATAATTTTTTATTATTATTTCTTGGATTTTTGTGTGTTACTGTTGGATAGATGGCGCTGCTGACATTTCTAGCATGGAGGTTCTTGAATGCATTCTGTGAATGAGTGACCAAGAATGCCACATCGGAAGCATGTTAATTTTTCTTGGCACCTCTCTCTGTTCCCGAATGAGCAAAGATTGGGATTTGGTTTTATAAGGACGACCATTTAAAATATTTCCTATCTTGCTTTTAGGTAATTGGTATTTTTAAAATGCTTCTGCAATATACTTTTTTAACACGAGAATGTTTTTGTTTATGACAATGCTTGGGATATTGCCTGTTCATTGCGTGATGCTATAAGACAGACGGATATAACACTGCCCCGTGCTTCTACGCTTGTAAAGACAGACGGTCGGACAGATATTCTTTCTGTAAATTGAGCGATATAGAAATCGTTGATCACAGAATGCAACGCCTGATCCGATCAAGAAAGGCGAATCGAGTTAGAAGCATTATCATGCTATGATGAGTAGTTGGGCAAGAGGCTCGAAATTGTTTGTGCAAAACGAGAGCATATAGTTTTTTGTTACTTAATTATCCTTCTTGGTGACAGTTCTTCTAACATACGCGACTCCTCGGTCTAAGGACAGTCAATAATTTCCGTTTCAGATATTGTTTAGCAACGGATTCGGAAACCCTCTGAGTTTTTGCGCATGCGCCGGGCGGAGTTATTTTCGTCAAAATAGGGGGAAAGTGAAGAACGGAAGGGTGATGTTGGCATTTTACGGAGCGTGATCTAACAAAGAACTCGGGAACTCCGCTCATATGACTCATTGCCTGACACCACTTTCCGGTGTAAAATCGTCCAAAAGTGGTAGTCTCGGAATCCTTTGCTGAACAGTATATTCAAAAGTTCTCTTTTCCGATGTAACCCTAGGGCGCAATTTTAGGGCGCTGTGAGGGATATGTTAACGAGTTTAGTCTCCTAGTAAAAATGACTTCGTCTGGATATCAGATTTTGTTTTAATTGAACAGATCTCTTGATTTCAAAAAGCTTGGAGACTTCATATAATCACCAATTCTTAGAAGGCCCTTTTTCTCTTGTAGAAATTGAAGAAACAAAATTAATAATATGAAATCAGACTAGGATTTAATCGTTCGAATAGTACTTTGCGACAATCATATTTTATATCGCCTTCTTACCAAGAGATGGCGCTGCAAGGACCTTTCGCTACCAGAGGAGGATAGACAGAGTGACTTGACTGTTCGTGCGAGGACGGTTCTTTTTTCTCTCTCACTGGGACGGACAAATCTCGCCATGCGAGGCGAGTTGAATAATGTGTCTTGTCATTTATGTAACCGGGGTAAATCCAGAATTGTTTTATGTGGAAAAATGTGAGAAGAATAAATTTAATTTAATTTAACTATGGTCCAGCTTTATTTTAACCGTCCATTTCACTTTCTGTGGGCTAGCCGGATATCTCGGTTAAAACTTGTCTTAAAAACTATAAAAAAATGTTACATTTCAATTGAAATATATTCTTAAAACGTACCTGGTATAAAGTAGAAATGATATCTAATTACCTGTGCTCGAAAATGCATCTGAAAAATGTTTCCAGTTTCTGAAAAGGCTGGTTCGAATTCCATCACTCTGCAAATAAAGACAGCTCTTTTAGCAAGCATAAAAATGATGGCATCCATTATTAAAAGAGTGGAAATTATTACACTTAACTGCAAACTTAAGCAGTGGCGTGCATACATCGCAGCGATAACATACATCACAATTGTTAGATTTCATAAATTTCCAAACAGGCTAGTTTGCGCGTAGTTGCTTATTGGATGTTAGGTATTCACTAAGAAAAGATTTTACAAAATTTTAATTAATTAAATTTTGATCGGAATTTTAACATTTCCCCCCGATATCTTCGGAGCGCAAAATCCAGTTTTACAAACCTTTAAAATTTTTAAAAAATTAGCCTCTAAGTTATACCAATTTTATTTACATGCAATTTTTTCTTTAATTTTAATAAATTTTTCAAAATTAATTTTAAACACTATTTTGTAACAATTTATTTTCCTTCATATAACCGTGTGCAACAAAATATTAATATTGCGCATAATCAATGTGAATACTTTAATAGCTCTTGTGCGTCTAAGCAAAAAAAAAAGTTCAATTTTCAATTTATTGCAAACATATTTCAAAACATTTGATGCTTGAATTAACATGATAATGTTTGTAGTCCGTCATTCTTTCTGAAAATTGCGTCATATAGTAATAGTTATGCACATAATGCAACGGCTGATGCAATCAAGTCAGGCGATAATAAGATCGGCGAATCAAACGTAAAACATTTGCATGCTACGATGTTTTGAACTCTAGGTTCGAATGATTATTCGCCCCGTTCATTCTAGTATTCCTCTTGTTTCTGTAGAATTGTTTGTCATATTTTTATTTAACTTGATTTGTTTCATATGTTCGTAAAGATGGAGTTTTGTAAACCGTATTTATTGATGTATCAGACTTCTGAAACTTTGCAACAGTTGTGTATTCTCAATGACAACGCACTAATTTAATATTTTCGGAACTTAATTGCCAATAAATCGATTAATTTTATTTAAATTTTCATTTCACAAACGTGGCGCCATCTGGTAAGGAATTTGAGAAAAAAATTGAATAAAAGATTTCACAATATTTATGATAATGAATAAAGAAATGTATCAAAGATCAAAAATCAGGAAATAATAAAAAATAAAGTTTTTAAAACAATTTTTCAATGGTGCACTAAATGTAGAAAATAATTTTTAATCAAAGATCTCAGAGTCGAAACAAAGATAGAAAAGTGTGACGCTCTGGAAACAATACTATCGGAAAATTAAGCTAGAGTAAATATATCATAAAAAAAATTTCTGACGAACCATTAAAAATTAATTGGATTAAAATTCTAAATTAATTAAGGGTAATTTTATCAGAACTTCATATTTTTAGGTTTTTGTTCCGACCCCCTAAATTTCTGTTAAAAAGTTAGTTTCTACTTTATAATACACTAATAAAGGTATATTTAAAAAAAAAATTCATTATAAATATTTCAATGATGAACCGATAGATGGCGATGCAGCTCAAACTAGATTATTACTGCTGGAAAGTGAAAGGATTTATTTATTTTTTTAAAAAAATCGTAAGAAAAGTAAAATTCTTTAGTTTAAAGTAGGATTTTTTTTATCTGTGCAATTTTTTCTCATGGATAACAGCAGAGTAAAATTTAATTTAATAAAAACAGTTTCTGGATAAATACTTTTTATTAATCTACTTACTATAAAACAGAAATTTTTCATTTTAATTAGTTTCTACTTTCTAATCTTTAATTCATAATTCATTATTGTAAATATCATAGAATTTTAAAATCAATATTTTCACAACAAGTGTCATCACATATATATGGAATCAATATTTAATTTAGTTAATCGATTAATAGACAATTAGGTTCAGAAAATATTAAAATAGTGTATTATCATAGAGAATTGCGTGCAAAATGTAGTTGAATGAAAATGATTTTCATTCAACTACATTTTGTATTTATTTAATAGAATTCGTTCAAATGTTGTCATTATCTGGTTTTAAATGGTGTTACGGGAAATTCAATGATTTTTTAGCTAATTCATTGGCTTTCTTTAGAAAAGAAAATATCTCTAAGCATCTTTTTGGAACTGTTTTTTTTTTTTATTGATTCTTTTCAAACTGGTAAGAACGAAATTTATTTTAATTAATAAAATTAGCCCCTTATCATTTGTATGAAGTGAAAACACCCCATGATTTCGTCACCGAATTTTTACACACAGCAAAGGCTTCTGCTATTCAGACCAAACTGAACGATAAAACCGAAAACCATCGACTCATTACAAGTCAAAGCGGCAGAATTACATCTCATACTTTAACCCTCTGATTCTTAAGACCGTTGGAAGAGAGGAACTTCAAAATACGGGGACGCCCGAGTTCCTCTTTCAAAGATAACTAAAATTCACTTCCCCCTTCGAAACCGCACTGACAGCTGGCACTCTCCGAATTCTAAGAAAACTCCCCTATTCCCCAAACCCTTTTGAACGAGCCCTCTCTAACGAAGAAAGCAAGCGCTTCGGATGTGAAATCAATCACGCTTAACGAAAGGGGTGGAAAGTTTACAGTGATTTTCGGTCGTTTCGGATGGCCGCCGTTTTTTGCTTGTAAAGACATTTGGAACGTTCCCGTATCGATAGAGTTAATAGAGTATATCTCAACGTAGGGCCTACGCCCCACAGCAGGCAGGGCCGGTCTTAGGAGATGTGGGCCCAATTGGAAACAAGTTTGGATAACTCCGATATATTTAAGTTTTAAGAAATAATACATAATGAATAAGTAAGCAATATGGAATTTTAATAAGTCTATAATATAAAGCATTATATATAATATAAAGCGTCTGCCTATAGGTCACAAGAACTCCTCCTAAACAGTGAGCGGTAGCGACATGGAATTTTCACACGACCTGCTAGACTACATTTCTGGGTCAACTGTGCTATTTTCCGAATTAATTAGTTCTTAAAGTATTTAAGTAAATAACGAAAATTACCCGCTGTTAAGCCTAATGCTTAGACGTTTTTTGCCAATAACTTCTGAATTATTTATTGCGCGACAATTATTTTTACACCATATTAAAGTGCAAAAGAATAAAACAATCTAATTTAATGTCCACAAAAGTTTCAAGGCACTACTCCAGTAATATCTATATATATATAAGGCAATGTCTGTGTGGATTTTACTCCAAACTTGAGCATTTCTCTAAAAATCTTACTAACTCTTCTAATAAGTGTTGCATCCGGGGAACGTAGTTTTTCCAAACTAAAAATAATCAAGAACTACTTGCGAACAACAGCATCTCAAACAAGATTGTCAGACCTCGCTATATTAGGAATTGAGTATGAACTGAGTAACAGTTTAGATGTTTCTGAATTAATTAGAGCTTTCTCTGAACTATAAGTTCGTAAAAAAGTTAGTCTGAATTATACTCCTGCTAATTGTTTTTTTTAATTGAAGTATTTTACGTGAAAAGTTATTATAAGTATTTGTGTCAATTACCGAATTACACTGTTGTTTTTGGACGTTCGCTAAAAAAATGCAAAAAAGACCAAAAACATTTTTTTAGAATGCTTACATTGTAGTTCCACAAAGGCACAATTTTTTTTTACTTTTGCACGGAGCGGTTCAAAGCCTAAATCCGACCCTGCTGTGATTTAAATAGCATATATAAATTGTGAGATCGGAACGGCACATTTCTACTTAGGATCTTCTCGCTGAAAAAGTTTCAAATATATATATATATATATATCAATGTCATGAAAGTCAAAAAATGTTGAAATAAAATGGAGAGACTGCAGTAAATCGGTAAAAGCGTATAGATGCTCATCAGGGTAGGTAAAATCTATACGAACCGCTAAAAAATTAGTGAAATCATAATGTTTTCTGCGAACAGTGCTGGCATATAGCTAAAAACACTGTCCTTTACCCCGAACATTATGATAAACCAATGGTTCACCATCCACAAATCTTCTTGAATTGCAGCATTTTTGCGCATTCGTTGCGTTTGTGTTTATTCTATATTATTATTATTTCTATATTATTTCATCTTCCCCTTTTATATATATATTCCACTTTTGTTTATTTTCTCTCTTTAAGAACTCTCGGCTTTTTCTTACCGCAGATTTTTTTTCTTGACATTTTGTTTTGAATGTTTATGTTGTATATGTTGCTTTTACAACTCTGCTATGTTTGTTTCTTATTTGTTATATATATATATATATATTATATTTTAATTTTTTTAATTTCTCTAATTCTTAAAGCACTTTTAACGACACCTCATTTTAATTATTCCTACTTCTATCGTAATAAGTGCACTACAACTTTCTTCTCGAGTCCCGTGCCTTTTCCGGGGAAATTCCCTTTTTCTGGGTACTTAAACTTTGTGCGCATGCCTATCTGCGCTTTTTTCACGTCAGCATGTAAGCGTACAACAACAACGCGCCGCTCAGGCGTAACGTTTCGAATACTGGTCATGGAGCTACGTAAAAACTGAATCCTTTACCTATTAAGAAATAACCTAATACTAGCTGCATGGCCCGGCGTTGCACGGGTAATCTTGAATAATGGGATATTCCCGGGCGGAGAGAAGTGAGATCACGTGAGGCCTTGGGATCCATATTTTTATATGCCCGGCTCCATTTTTTTCAACAAATATTGTCACTTATTTTCCGCAACAAATGTAAATATTCTTTCACAAATCTAGTCTTTTTATTACTAATTTTCATATGCCCGCCTCCGGTTTATTTTTTTTTACAGATAATGTCGCTAACGTAAACGTTACGTTTCCCCCAAAACGTAAAAAATCCTTTGAATCCTATATTGCTTTGTTTGTTCCAACCTTTTAATTACCTTATAGTTATTAACCCAGCATTTCTCGGAATCCACATTTTTTCATATGCCCGCCTCTGTTTTTTCCCCTACAAATATTGTCACTAAGCTTCCCCAACAAACGTAAATCTGTTTTGAATAATCTCTTGTTGGATTAAAACTTTCAGTTCTAGCTTTTTTTACTCCTTAAAGCAGTTTGGTGTGAATGAAAATGCGAGAATTCTTATGCTTATAAATTAAAACAGATTAGCATGATATTTGTTTTACAAAAGAAAAAATAAACCGAATAATAATGAAAAAACGGATAAAAATGATTAAATATTTTTCCCCCAACAAACGTAAATGTTGCGAAACACCGTACGACAAAAAAAGGAAAGAAAAATGCAGGAAACTGATTTTTTTCAATTGTTAATAAATCCAAACACAGAAGAACACAGAAAATCGCTCAAAAGGAAATACCAACTTCCGTTAAATAAATAAAAAAAAAATGCAATACCGGATGCGAAAACTAATAATAGCGGGGAAAAAAGAATCCGTCGTGAATGAATTCACCATTCTGCCAATAGATGGCAGCACGTCAATTCATTCATTTTGACGTTTTTAATTAATATCTTTTCAACTAATTGCAATCTCGGAATTTAAATGGCCGAAATGGATTCCCTGGATTATTCCCCATCTTTTGGTACTTTCCGCGTGCTTCTCCATTCAGCGGTTCGTGAGAAGATAGCCGGACATATATACATACATACATACGTTTGTTTACCTTCGAATTTTAATAGGATAGATCCTCAATGCCTGAATAAAAGAAGATTAAGCCAAATATTGTCTCTTCCATGACCAAAATGGACTACACTTCACCATTCAGTAAAGAATGATCTTATATATATATATATATTTCAAAAAAAATTTCAGTATATACACTTATTAAACCAATAATTAAAAATACATTTAAATAAAAAAATTATAAATATAAATAATCATAGACCATATTAGAACCCTATAGGTATTCCCAAAATGTCTATCAAATTCTAATATATATATAGTATATATAAAATGTTGAAATAACAAAAAATTATTTTGTACCTGAATTTCAGCTCTCCATTATATGTTTTGAAAAATTAACTTACTCTGGTTTTCAACAATATCCTAGTGATTTCTACCTATAGCCTATCATTAAAGTTTCTTTAGTGAACATTTCAATTTCTGAACGTTAAAAAGTATGTATATGTTACCCAAGGGACATGAGAATTTTAGAAAGGCGTAAGTGGGACACGGAACAAAAAAGTTTGAGAAACATTGCTTTAGTACTCTTTTTAGATAAGATTTCACTGGCAAAGTGCCATAACACAGGCCGGTAGCTAATTAAATAGGAAACGGGTTATGTTTTTGGGTGGATCAGCACATTTGGACGAAAATATTTTGGTTCTAAAGGAAACGGCTATTTGCTGAAACATTTCTATTTTCGCTAACAAAAAGAACTGGAATTTCATTTACATTGACGGTCTTCTTAAAGATCACCATATGATAAGGGGTTATAAGCACAAAAAAAAAGATGGCGATGGTGCTGTGAGTAAATGGAGTGCTTGAACTCTGGGTTCTTAACTTCCGGACCTTGCTATAAAAAATGTAGAGAGAGACCGGAATAAAGGTTAAGGCATAAAATACTTTGGTTTCATAAAATATTATTAACCGTTTGCACTCCGAAAGATAATAAGATGCATAATTATACACGTGTGAGTGTAAGGATTGAGTTAGCGCTTTAGGAAGCTGAAAATATTGTTATTAATTTCTTTCAGTTCCTAAAAATTAATCTGTGCGTTTTTGCTATTATATGTTTTTTATAATGAGCGCTATCCAACAATATGGTAGAACCCTCGGAATCTGAACCCCAGGAATCAGAAATTTCGGATTCTCCGAATATCATTTTTTTTAAATTTCTGAAAACTTTTTACTGAAAAATGAAGGGAAAATAACAATTACGAATCAGAAACAAAGCTGATGTTTATTTCTAACTTAAAAGAAGTAGTCGAATTGGTCTTTAAGAATGAATACAACACCTTAATTTCTAGAAACAATCCCAAATATCTTCTTTGCCCGACAAGGGGCACGATCTCCCTGACAGGGGGGACAAGTGTAATGAAAGTGTAACAAGTGTAACGAGGGGGCACAGAATCCCCGCCGGGGGTCCCGGCCCCCCCCCCCGGTCCTCCCTCTGGCGCCACCCCTGTTCTGGAGGTTTAGTAATTTTCTCACCTGCGGCAACTTTCAACCAGACATCTAGAGTTTCAAGTTCAACTAGGACAACATAGATGGAGCCACCTCTGCTGAGAAACCTGTTGTTTGCCTTCCACTCTCTAACTTTCTTCTCTCAAGGCATGATACGGAATTGAGACAGTTCAACTTGTTAGCAGCTGATAAGGTCAGCTGACCAAAAACCTAAATTAGGTTCAACTCGTCAAATTAGGGGCAAGTTGCAAATTTGTTGTGCCCCCCAGAAGCCGTGCGCTTCGTCCACCCACCCCATCACTGTCTCTCTGAATTCACTGAAAAAACTATTATTCAGTAGCTGCTATGAAAGATCGCAGCATTATGTTACAATAAACAGAGATATCCCCCAGTTTATATCTGTGGAATAAAAACAATAAAAGTTAGTTTTATCAAAAGACAATGAAAAGTTTATGTGGTTTTTAATACCACTTTTACTGTGACATTTTTTCTCTTCTTTTTTTATTAAAGAACAACTCAAAATAACATTACGGCGAAATAAGAGCGAAAAGGCACCAGTACATGACCGGCTCCAGGGGCGTGCAGGTGCCGCGGCACAGGGCGCCGAGCGTGCAGGGGCGCCAATTCCTTATCATAAATTTGAGAATTCGTATATTAATAGCTCATTTAAATCTTTTACTATAATTAAATCATTTACTACAATTAAATCTTAATTATTTTAGTTAATAAGTATAGTTAAATCTTCTAGCATATGTACTAATATACCATACATATAAAGAGGGGGAAGGCCCCGCAATAAGTTTGCATAGGGCGCCGAATACTCTGGAGCCGGTCCTGCAGCAGAAAAAAAAGAAAAAATTAAGAAGTGCAATACATACCGTGTTAGAAATTACTTGCATAACAAGTACAACGTAGCTTAAATGTCTTGCAAGACAGTGCGAAAGTGAGAAAGCGCAACGTAGCATAAAGATTTTGCTGACAAGACGGACACAAGCACAACAGAGCAAATGCTTTGTGAGACAGCACAGCTGCGCGAACACCTATATATATACCCGTCGCCGCTGTCTTGATGTCTGAAGAAACTCGCTTGCCGAAGAAGAAAAAGGAAGTTGCTACGCAAGACGGAAATTCTCAAGGAAGTAAAAATAAATTTTCAATCAAAAGATGAGACTTTTATTTCAGAAATCAAATGGAGCAATTTACAGAGAAACTTCGGCATGAATACCTTCGGTAATTGCTTATTGTTTGAAATCTCTGTTATTTCTCAAGACGCTGATTTTTTTTTCTTTCATGCGGATTTTGCACGGAAGCTATTTCGACATTTTAATTGCTTTCACACACAATGGTTATATTTCTGATTTTAGAAGTAATTATTTATCTATTATTCTTACATTATCGATTTTCAATACATGGGAATTTAAGTTATTTCGAATTAGGAAACTTCTGTAGAATCGATTGAGTTATTAGCCAAATAAAGGCACCCAAAAACAAAATTTCTTTTGTCCCATTTAAAGAAAAATTATAAATGCAAATAACAGGATAGAAAAGTCGTAGTCAAATGCACTCCGATCTTACAATGCGAGTTTTAATAAATCTAAAACTTTGAACCGAAATAACCTTTCAGTTGTCCCAGATAGTATTACAATATTTTTATTAAGAAGATCAGGGACCAGGAATTTAATGGATAAAGTTTCCAAAGTGAGAACTTTCAAAGGTAAAACAATAACGGAGCCTAGTAAAAAAAATATCCCAGTATCTGGACCATCTTTTGGCTCTTCTATAAAATTTTAACCCTTAAAGGCCAGCGTTGCCCTTAAGCAACATATCCACTTTTGCCTTCTAAAATGTTGAGAATAAGTGTGAAGTTCTAATGTCTGTTGCTGCCAATAGGATACATACTGCAATTGTTATTAAATCAATTTGCAACATATAGTTGGCAGCTTGAGAGCTGATAAAAAATAAAAATAAATTGATGTTTTTCACTGGAGGCTGCATCTTTTTAGCTTTGTTTGTACGCTAGAGAACACCATGTCTCAGCGGTTCCCAAGCCATGGGCCGCGGCCCACATGTGGGCCTCGGATGGCGTATTAGCGGGCCGTGGAACGCTAGTCAAGAGTCGAAGTCAGGGAAGCTTCAAGAGTCGTCACTTTTTTTTGCTTAATAAACAATATATTTTTAATCCTTTTACAGTAAGCTTTACTGATTACTGACAGATAAGTTCATATAATATAGACCACAACCACAAGAACTGGGTCTGCCCCCAAACTGACCAAGCATCCGGGTCATCTGAATGACAGCCGCTGTAATAGCTCGAGTACTGAGGCCGGAGTCCTAGTAGCCAGTCACCTGGCCACGGCCGGACCCCTCCCGGTACTATCACTGGTGGAGGGACCCAAAGCTCCACCATCACTATACCACCAGGGGAAGCAAGTTCCTGCTCACTTATACGGCAGCAACTCATATCTGTAAACTCACGGTGCCAACCGGGGATACATATATTATATAAATGTACTATATGTGTTTGCAATTTTTTACTTGTAAATTTAGTTAAAGGGCCGCAATTTTTTTTTACAACAGGTGGTCCGCGCAACCAAAAAGGTTGGGAACCGATGGGTCGATGGTCTCTGTGCCACGAGTAAACTGCCCGTTGTAAGCCCGTAACTGCTTTCAACACACTGTGTCTTAAACGCTCAGGTATGGACAATAATTTTTCCTTTGCTCTGTTTGCAATGCGATTGTTGTGGTAGCGTTTATTAAACCTTGCTGAATTTCCATGCTGGATATCTGTAAAAACCCTGTCTAATGTTTGAAGACCAAACTCCTTGAACAATGGAACAGCAATTTTCACCACAGCTAAGTGAAAAAGCGGTGGCAAGAATCTGTTAATATTTCTAGTATCACCAGGTGCAGCCATTTTTCAGAAAATTTCTAGGTATTATAGAATCTGGATAACTTTTTTTAAAAAAAGTGGATCTTCTTCAGAATTTTCACGGAACCTGAAAAGGAAAAAATATTATATGAATTTACTATGAAAATATTAAGAAACATATATTTTATTGTAAGCGAACTAATAGAATTTGACTGCAAACTTCACATTAAGAAAAATGAGATACAGTGTATGAAAAATGCATGTGGTTCACCACCTGTTCTTTTCTAATCTATGTATATAAAACGCTTATGTGGACCCAAAATCGGCCAAATTTGTAAATCGCCGTTTGGCAACAGCTCACAAATTTGGATTGTTCATGTTTGAATTGGTGGAACTCTTGATTTGAATAAGATTTAAGGCATAAATGATGAATCAGAGGGAAAACAACTGCATCTTTCTAGGGATAGGGAAAACCCACCGGTTTAAACCGAAAACCATTTTTTTTTGTTTTGGTTAACCGGTTTTTTTTGGGAGGGGGGGCGGTTGAAATCGGTTATTTTTTTAAAATCCAAAAACCGGGTCGGAAGATAGGCTCGATTTTAGGTTTGACTAGACTAAAATTTACCAAGTTATTGGCCAGTGGATTGATTTCCTGCAGAAACAATACTAATAAAAAATTTAGTCTGCAAACGGTGTCTATTTTTTGTAGCCAAAAAATATTTATCTTTAGTCGGAGATTCTGTGGCGTCCGAAAGATTAGTATCTACGTTGAATGATGTTTTTTCCGATGAAAGGTAGGTATCGACTCACGAATCAACACATTGCTAAAAGAGTCTTTATGAGCAGATTAGATGATAAATATTGGCCAATGAATTAATTTCTTGTGAAAACAATCTTAGCAAAAATTTTGTTTATAATACTTACTTATTGCAATAATTACTCTTTTATTATTATTACATATTGTATTAATTACTTATTTATAATCATTTCAGTAATTGTTTTTCTACCTAGAGTGTAAAATTTATTTTTAAATGCTTGTATTATGAAATTATAATTTATTTAATTATTGTCCTCATTTCTATAATAAAGTTTCCATTTTTTTATATGCAAACAATCGCAATAAATAAAGTTAGAAATGCAGTTTTCAGATGAACGAAATCTTGAATGATTTGAATTCGTCGCAATGCAGAATGTAAACAAATGGCGGAAGGTCACAATACATTTTTAAATATGACGAAAATAAAATCCAAAAAAAGAATATCAACAATGTTTAACATCTCATTAATACTTTTTAGGATATTAGGTGAAATAAAAAAAAATAACTTAATGTGATTAAAAGACTGCTTTTAAAATCGTGACTGAATTCTGACTGCGCTATCTCGTAGCGATTCTACGAATGGCTGCAAAAAGGGGAAAAAATAGTTCTCAATTTAGTTGTTATTTTATAAATAATGTGCACATTTGAGCTTGGGAACATCGTGATTTTCGATAAAATATGGTAATTAAAATGCTTTAATAACAATTTTTTGTAGTCTCAATAGATGGCAAACGAAATCTCATTTCAAGCATTTTTTATGAGTTCGTCCCATAGTCTATAATCGAAAAGCATTACAATGCATGCGAATGAATGAAGACTGTGATCAAACGACGTATAAATGAAAAACGTATAAACGGTGCTGTACTGCAATTGTATTCCTGTAAGGCCAAACTCGATGACAAATTCTGATTTCATTAAATAAATCAGTATAGTCGATTTTCATTTTTCAAAATCAATCAGCGAAGCTGGGCGAAATGTAAAATAGCAGGTTTCTTGGAAAAAACCTCATAAATGCTACATTCAGAGCGGACGAGATATTCCTCCCTTGCTTAAGGACAAAAAGACCCCCTACCAGGAGGGGGAAGGAGGCCTGCCCTTTCGGTAAATCAGGGCTTCATTCATATAGTCCAGGCAACGAAGGAAAAATAGAAAAAAAATAAATGGTGTAGTTTTGAAATTTGGCACAGTTGTAGGGAATAGTGCCCTAAACAACATACTAAAAGTCCCCGACCATGGTGGTTATGCGGGGGGTACAGGAGGGTTAAAGGGGGCGTTTTCAGATTTTCTTAAACCCCAAGTAAACCCCACGGTCGGGGACTTTTAGTATGTTGTTTAGGGCATTATTCCCTACAACTGTGCCACAAATTTCAAAACTACATCATTTATTTTTTTTCTATTTTTTTTTTTTTTTTTTTTTTTTTCGTTCACACGACTAGAATTGATCTTGTGGAGAGAAACGGATTGAGGGGAGGAAGGAATCACGACTGTTCATCAAATATACTTGTGCCCCCGCCCGACACCACCACTATTCTCAAAACATACAATACTACTTTATAAAATTATTATATAGGCATGAGGTGCTTCTGAAGGTTGTTACTTCGGCATTTTTTATTGATTTTACCATTACAATAAGGAATTTCAGAAATATTCACTTTTTCAACTCCCCATAGCGTCTAAACTATTGATGCTAAAATAAAGATGTAGGACTTTTCTTGTAGGGAATTTAATGAAGTTTATTTTTCCAATTGATAATTTTTCTCTAGAACCCATAGTTTTCGAGATATTTAAGAAAAACTGAAAATGCCCTCCTTTAAACCCCTGTACCCCCCCCCCCCCCGTGCAGCTCCCACGGGTGGGGACTTTTAGTATGTTGTTTAGGACACTACCCCCAACAACCAAATTTCAAAACTACGCCATTTTTTTCTTCTATTCGTCGATTTTTGTCCTTCGTTGATAACCGCAATCAGAGAAAGAGCGACTGTTGACGTCATTACAAAATACTGAATGGTTGTTAGAATTGTAATAAATCTTCAAATTGGTGAAACGTAGATAGCAAAAATTGTAACTCTTGCCTGTTTCTCGCCAAAATTGCGTTGAATACTGTGAGACGTTGTATCGTATTATAGCGGCATTTCTCGTTATGCTGAAGGCATCGCTAGTTAATAGGGTTATATCTGCCTTGACCAAATAATTATTTGTCTAAGTCTCATTAAATGTGAGAAAGCTTTTCTGATCAACTTTTTATTGAAAAGAGAGCATGTTTTAAATTCTGTTGTAAAAAAGCAAGAAATTTGTGAAAATTTGTACATCCCTCGCCAAGAAGGCGCCAAATCATGGAAAACACGCCAAGCGTCCGTCATGTTGGATGGCTGCAAGATGGCGCCAATTTTATTGACGTTATTGAAAAAATGGTGGAAAATAGACAAAAATATATGACATTTTGCTTTAATTTAAACAAACTTAATAGAAATGCAAGAACATATAATGCCTTAAAAACAGAAACTTTTTACAGAGAGAATATAATTTTTTTGAATAAAGTGGGGACGGCTTCCCCCCCCCCTCCATCAAGCGACTGAACTGATCAAAAACACTTGGAATTTGTTTCATTTAAGAGAGAATACCACATTAATACCGGGAATTTTTTTTAAAATTTAGGAAATTGAGCTAAAATTTAAACGAATTTAGGTAAAACGAATGAGCAAATTATGCATTCAAACAAAAAATTATTGCTGAGAGAATATTAATATAATGCCAAAAAGTGAAATACGGAAAATTTAAATGAATTGCAGAGAATGCAAGAAAAAATTATGCCTAAAATCAAAATATTCTTAATGAGAAAAATATTTTTTTTCTCATTCGCTGCAACTGACAAAAGATCCGCCGTGTATGGGACCTGTTGCACCTTGAAGCATACGCAGTGGCCAAACGCTCTCCCGTTGGTGTGGTGCGGAAGCTTGGAGAAAAAGTGCAAGCTCAGGTGTCGACCCCATCATTTGACCACGACTCAAAATGGCAAGGTCCGTCCCAAATTAGCCCTCGTGTTGCTTCAAAACTGGTCGTTAATAAAACTAAACTGAAAATACTGCTCTACAAAAGTAAGCATAAAAGTGCCAATATTATGTAAGTTTATGAGCGGTTGAGGGTTTGGTTTAAAATATTGTTACGAACATGGAAAGTCGCTTCCCAGCAATGTCAATCTTATGGTTGGGAAGAGAGCTTTGCAAGGGTAAGTATGGGATGACGGGCAGCAGCCACGTCTGAACCTCTGACCCTGGCGATTTGGCGACGAAATATGGGATCTCAAAGGTACTGGAATCTTCTCGATATCTCTATTAGGAGAGGAGATACGCTTGAATGTACTAGATGATTCCATGTGACGTCACGGGAGATACTATATAAGGAGGGCGCTTGGATGCCGGGGTGAATGTTGATCGCCTTGGAGCGCGATCGTCTTTGTAGTTCTATCCGCTGTGCGAGCTAGTAAGCTGTTAGACGCCGAGCGGTATTGTGTGTGTGTTGATCCACTGGAACTGCTTTAGAGTTTCGTCTGCAGTGCGAGCTAGAAGCCGGTGAGCTGAGCGCTATTGAAAGTGAAAGTGCTGTTATTGTCGTTGTTTGTGTTGCTAAATCTCAAAGTGCTGAACTGTTATTACCTGTGAATTGTTGTCTGCTTACGTTGCTAGTCTGTGCAATACCTATTGTTTCCTGTTAAATGTGCTACGTGTTTTCCTTCACATTTGTGAATAAACCTTCATTATCCTGCGTGTTGGACTGTTTACACCATACACCCACAGAAAGACTTTTGTAACAATATATAACTACGCAGAATGAACAAATAATTGACTCCGATATTTTAATTGTTAAAGTCCCCAAAAAAAAATTCGAAATCTGGTGCTCAGCGGAAGAATTTTGAATCCATAACAGGTAAAATGCACTTTTTTTATCATATATTTCATCCTTAGAAATATATTTTGCTGCGCAATTCACACGTGTGAGCTAATGAGCTGCCGCTGCCCATAATTAGGAAAGAATTATTGCCCCAGAATTAAGACAAAGGTTTCCCAAAACGAATTTAGATTCAATACTATATTAACAGCCTCTTAATGAATAGTGAAATGGAATAATAGATTATTGTATTTCTTACACGGATTAATAAATTCGTGTTTTACGCAGACAGAAATAGCTACTTTGCCTCGGTAATACGAAGAAATAGCTTTTGGGCATATTCATTTCGCTAAAGCACCGACCACATTCGACATTTATGGCATTTTACCTCATCCTCATCAGATTATGCTTGAATAGTTCATCCCTCCTGCACGTCTTAGAATTGTTATTTAATCTGTGCCTGTAACAATTGTCAGAACATCCTTTTCTAACTCATTTCAGTTTCGAAGCGTCTCAAGACGCTCTCTGCCTTCCTATCTCCAAAATTTAAAGTTTTACCTAAGCTTGTGCTTTGAAAACCGTGGCAGCATTCATTACAGAATTTCGGAGTCACAGAAAAAAAATTCAGATATAACTAATAATTCTATGAACTGTAGACCTTGCGACAAAAAAAGAAAAAAAAAACTTTTTTTTTTTTGGCATTCTGGTGTGCCCTACTCATTAGGGTGGATCGAAAAGTATAGGAAAAAAATTTTTTTTTCGAAATTATTTTTGGCATGGGGCGGGAAAGTTGCGTCTTAAGTATATTAGTTTATATAATTTTTTTTATTGAAATTCATTTATATCTTCCGGTGCCCCAAGCGCCTCAAAAATAGTTAAAAATTGATTTTTTTTATGAAAATTTACAATTTTTTTGTTCTGTTTTGAAATTATTTTTGGCATGGGGTGGGAAAGTTGTCTCTTAGGTATATTAGTTTACATATATTTTTTTATTGAAATCCATTCATATCTTCCAGTGCCCCAAGCAGCCCAAAAATAGTTAAAAATGACATTTTTTTTTTGGAAATTTATAAAAAAATATTTTCAAAATTTCCTTTAGCGCCGGGTAAGAAAGTTTTGTTTTGGGTATATTAATTTACGTTTTTTTATTATTATGAAATTTATTCATACCTTCTGGTGGCCCGAAAGCCCCCCAAAAAGTTAAAAGATTGACATTTTTACAAATATCTATTAAAAATTGTGAATTAATGAAAAATATTTGAAAAATTGGCAGATTATTCAAGTATTAAAGTATAAAATTATAAATAATTATAATTTTATAATAATACATGAAGTATAAATTTAATAATCAAGCAATAAATCACAAAACTTATGAAAAGTGGACTTGCATCATAGATTAATTCTATTAGTTTGAAGATTTACATATTTCTAAAGGATGTAATCCCTTTTGGTATTATAGTGCTTGATAAGACTTCTCGATTGTATCCTATTCAATATGAAGCCGTGTCTCTTCTCTTCTCCAAATACACTTTCCGACGCTTCAGACACTAAGCGAAAACATCTTTCTAGCGCTTGGGTATGACATGGATATTTTGACAATTCCTCCGTCTAACTTTTACCATGGAATAAATTTCTTTAAATGGCACATTCATCAAAAGAGGTGGTTCAAAAGGTCCAACTCGTTGCCAGTTAATAAGTAAAAAAACATTCTTTGCTTTAAAGTCTATTTTTGGTACTTGAAAACTTATTATTCTGATGATCCTCTGTTTTCATTTCTAGCACAAATTAGTTTTCGTAGTGCTAAAGATCTTATATTCTCTCTGTTATTTGTGAGCTTTGACAATATCAAATTTTCAGGATGATAAAAGAAGCTATTTCGTTGAATAAAAGTGTGCACTATATTTCTTAAATTGGGTTCCAAATATCTAAAAAATGAAATAAGTCTCCAAATATGCAGCGCTCCTTCTGTTATGGAGGGATTTGTCTTGACATGGAACCATACAGGTTGCATACACCTTCATAATATATGTTGCAAGATTAATAAGATTATCAGATGTTTTTTCTGTGACCACATACAACCTTAAAATTCTACCTGCAATTGTTAGCCACCTTCAGTGAGCAACTGGACCAGGCTTTCTTAATGCCAGATCAGAATAACATTCACCACGTGATATCTCTTGGTAAATATCATATAGATATTATTGATCATTGCTGAGAACCATTCTATCTATATTATGTGGCATATTCTCCACACTTATAGAAGAAAAATTAGCTACAGGTTCGGTAAATTACCTCGCAGGTTCTGATTGCTTTACCAATTGGTCGACAAAATTCTTTAGGATGAGTTGTTGCACATCCAAAGAATTTAGTAGATGACGGAGAGGTAACTCATTTGTTTGAAGCAAACAAATTCCCCATTGTAATGGTCTATTGAGGCCAGTTCTATCAAGCGAATAATACCTCCCCTGTGCCCAGTATTAACATTTGTTCCATCGCATCCAATTACTGTTAGCCCATTTAATTGCAGATTATTTGATGCAAAAAAATTGAGTTTTGCTTCTTCTATGGCTTTAGCTCCTCCTGTTGCAGCAGTAACATGTCCGATATACACAGAGTTAGGTTCGTTTACAAGAGTATAATGCTCCTCCTTCGTGGTCTTTGGGTCCTTCTTAATAAGCACTTTTGTGTTGTCTTTTCTCCCATCGAAATATAATCCGGTTAAAAGAGATCAAGACACTGTTAACTTAGTAGACTCTGCAACTGAATTTTAAAGCTTTTTACGCTGTCTACGAATTTTATTGCGATCTATCACATGCGAAGCCTCTCCTTCGTGTCCAATTCCAATGTCTTGTAAAACAGCACTGGCAAATGAAGCAGCTGCTCTATCTGAAATTCCGTATCGATCACATTCCTTTGCTAAGGTAGGGAAATCTAAACGATTTTGCGATTGATATTCCAAGGTAATTACATCTGTATCTGTATACAAGGACGAAGACATAGTGTTGAGCTCAAGCAGCTCCAATGATTGAGCATGAGCAGCATCAGCATCAGTTTTAACCATTTTACGTTTTATTCTTTTGTCTTCCATCTGTTTTCTTCTTTCCTTTTCTCTTTTTTTCAGTAGTAATTACATCCACTTCTCCAATAACCATTTTCCTTTCTAATATTTGATCAATCGCTCAGCAAGTGGAATTTTCATGTCTTTTTGGCATTTACATATATCGAAGTTTGTACACTTACAAAATGTGATATCGAACAAACACGATATTTTTTCATTACGATAATTTTGCAATTTTTGTTGGTATTTTTATCATTCCTTCGCCCTTTCCTCTACCTTTCTCCCTGTAAAATCGTTTCTTTAACACATTTTTAATTTTTGATTTTTAATTTGAAATTTGCATAAAAATCGTTTTTTTTTTGCAAATATTTAAGCATCTTGGGGCACCGGAAGATATTAAACAAAGAAAAAATTTTGCATATATGCTAGTACACTTAAAAGACAACTTTTGCACCCTATGCCGACTATTTTACCCACACTTTGAATTTTCGATCCACCCTACTACTCATAATTCATGCAAGCAAAATTGTGGTGGCTTTGAAAAAAAAATTCATCGCGAAAGGATAAAAAAGGATTAAAGTGTCTTTGTAATGGCCAACTTTTTTTAACGTTTATAAATTTAAATTTAAATTATGTGTCTTCATAAATTATTTAAATCATTTCATTAAATTATGTGTATTCATGTATTATCTATTTTTTAAAAGTAATATCACATCTAATTCCTTCCTTTTTGTAAAGTTAAAAGATAGCAGTCGAACAAAAGCATGCGCTTACGTGCAACAGAGATTAGCCTTTGAAATGATCTTATCTGCATGACCGTGAAAAAATGAAAGACATCTATCAAAAGTCGGCCACGAGTAATAATAAATAATACTTTTTTATTCAGCAGTTTCTGCCTATTATCATTTCAAGGTCTCTCGCAAGCAGTAGAGAGAAGGTAAATATTTGCGATCCGTAGTTTCGGCAGACATGCGCGCGAGAAAGAGACATACTGTGTATAAACAGTAACAAAAATGATAATATGACGCAAAGAAAAGAAGTGCTTGGCTCATTCTCACGAAAAGGTGCTTTTTACAGTCCCAGAGTGATAAAAATTAGAAATTGCAACAAATGTCCTAATATTTTTGTTCATATGTATAATTTAAGCTTTAAGAAAGCTATCCAATACGTTTCTACTAAAATAATTTTACTATTTAACTCTGTAGCGGTTACAATTCACTACCTTCTCCTTTTTATGGTAGGTGGCGCTACTAGAGCCATCCGGGTTTTTCCCATGATGCCTCTCTCTCTTCTACTTCTGTGTACTTGTCTTGCGTTGTTGTTCTCTGTCTTGCGTCTTGTACCTTTTAATGTACTGTGTCGTAGAACTTAGCCATCTAATAAAAATGGTTCCTGAAATTGAATTAATTCTTCAACAGCGGCATTCTATATAAACATGAGTCTCGTCCCTCTACAACTCTGATTTTTCAATGAATATAAGGCAAAAGTCTCCTCCGTGGACGTCCCTACACATGAAATTCAAAATAATATTTACGGACACTCAAGCAATTTTTTAAAATATTGCATTTTTTTCAGTATTAACTAGTTTAAAGTCTCTAGTTATGGTCTAACCTAACAATTTTTAAAAATTATTTTTACTTAGTAATTAATTTTTACACTTTGTCCCCAGACAAATACGTCTCCGTCCGTGGACAAAGAAATAACTTTTAAAAAAATATCATAAATGGCAGCTCATGTCAAATCATCATGAAAGAGTTTATAAGAGAGGCAGGCAATTTGTTCTTTATGAAAAGATTTTCATTCTATTGCGAATTTATTGAATACTAGCAGTACGCGCACGGCGTTGCCCGTGGAATCAGGACAGGGGAAAAAATGACAACACGAAAAAGTTTTTAAAACAAAATCAAAACAAAAGAAACACATTATTTGATTTTCCTGCTTTTTTTTCGTGCGACAGTACAGAGTACGTTAATCCAAAACAATATCACAAAATTCGAACCTGAAAATGATTATTATACAGCAAGAAAAATATAAAATTGTATCCGCAAATAATAATCGAAGTAATTCATTCAGGTGAAGGTCGTGACGTATCCTGCGCGTCCGCCAATCAAAATTGCCAGCAACGTTCCGAAGAAGTGCCGCGCGATGAACTCGATCGAGAATAATAACTCTCAACTGTCCAGAAAAAAATTAATTATAAAAAACTTGAAAAGATATTTTAACCGTTCTTGTTTTAAATCCGACAGAACCGTTCTAGTTATAAGCTGAAAAAAATTGAAATTAATAGTGTTATTAGAAAGTCGGATGCAACAAATTTAAAATCAAAAGTAACATCTCGATGCCAAAACTGGGTATTTTTTAAAAATTTCTCAAAATTCAGTAAATTGCGTTAGAAATTCAAAACTAACTTCATTAGAACGGAAATCGCGTGCTCTTTCCGATGGTGTATCTATTTTTGTCGTACAATTATTCGAAACCATTCTATTGAGAAATTAGTGCGAAAAATCAACCAAAACAACACAAAACGTTAAATAAAAACATTTCTAGATTAAATTTTAAAATTTCGGCTTCGAGGTGCATTCAGTCACCATTACGACTACCTGTGTGCCAAATTTCATGGCTGTAAGTACGATAGATTCGTCTGGACATCGCAGACAAACACACACGCACACACACAAACATTGCCTTTTGTAAGTATAGATATTCCAATTTATTAGTTCCATTTAGAGCTTGTTCCATTCTCAGCGTCCACTCCGTGGACATCATAAATAATCTAAGAAAAATATAATTTATAATTAAAATACAAAATTTTGATAGGTTTAGTATATCGAATTTAATAAAAAATAAGCGTACCACTTTAGCCACGTAAAAACTAAAGCACTTAAAAATTCAAAACTTAGTTTGTGTCTCATCCGTGGACACGCCATCTCCACAGAAAGGATAGCATTGTCAATGAAAAAGACAAAATCTCAAAAACCATGATACAGTTAGATAAATTAAAATAATATCAATCAAAAGTTCCTTGGTAGATATTTTTTATGAAATTTGATAATTTTCTTTTGTATTTTTTGAAAAAAATTAAAATTGAAATTATTTTCTCGAAAAGTATTAAGGTAAACAATTCATATAGAATATTTATAATATTAAAGCTTCAATGATGTATAAAGAACAACATTTTAATAGTTAAATTTATTTTTAGAAAAAATGGAAATATCAAAAACTAAAAAGATAAAGCAGTCAGATGCTCAAATGCAGAAGAGAAGAGAGTCGAAAAACTTAATACGAGACTTACTAGATTGTTTATTAATAAATAAATATATGATATTCCTTAATCTAGTATATAATTGATTACTTTCCTGCAAAATGTTGACTTCATTTATTTGAAATTGTTTGTAAATATATGTAAAAATAAATATAAAAAAACTAATGCACAGTCAATGCCATTATGTAAAAAGTGCTATTTAGTTTTAAATGTTAAGTTTTCTTTCACTGGTTTTTAATAACTAATTTTATTGTTTATTTATAAGAAATAAACCTGTACCAAATCTGCCCAATAATTAATCAATTATACTTTCGTTTAAAATGTAAAAGTTCCGTTGACTCTCATGTCTCCTTCGTAGACAGGTCAAAAATTTTAAAACTAAAAAAAATGCAAAAAACAAACAGTGAAAAACAAAATAGAAAACTTGACCACTAATATAAGGTTATTTATTAAGCTTAAATGGAAACATCCATGCAATTTTTAAGATTTTTTACATACTTTTATAAAATAATTTTTTTTTTTTTTTTTTTTTTTGCTATTTGTACCTTTTCCATGAGAATGACCCTCTTGCAAATGCTCTGAGAAAAAAAGTCAACAGAATGAAAGTTAAGACGGAAAGTTAGCGGATTTATTTTACGATGGTTGGAAATTTAATAGTTGTTGTTTCTCGTTCCACTTGTTCTGGTCCTCAGCTAGACCAAGTCCAAGAGTCCTCTCGCCCACAGAAAATACTATAGGCGAACGATTCATGGTAAAGGAGGAGAGTGCAGTTTCTGTTGGCCTTGGACACCCGAGGGAAGAAGTCTGACTTTGTCCATTGCCTTTATGCTTTAGCTGGGTATAATGGAATGGCCTTCACGCCTTGGGTGACCCTGCCAGGAGAAAAAACTCCAGACGTACATCGCCCATTCCACCCAGGGACACCCCCCCACACGATGAGACAGCATAATAGGACATGGGGGATTTAATAGTGGTAACCCTATAATTACAGACGTTACAGAATTGGTATTAGATTGGAATGCCTTGTCGTTCGATGCAGTCACTAGCTTTGTGTGCAAGCTGTTTCTAGCGATGTGTAAGTCGTAGAACACCTGTAGCAGTTACAGTTCTGTTCATGGTTCGGACGGAGCGGTATTCCGCTTTAAAAAATCATTGGAACAGATCGGTAACAACTTGAGTTTTGTTTGTTTACTTGGGCTGGAAGCTGCTCTACCAGGATTTAAGCCTCTGCGATTATGACATGATTCCAAAGAAGAAGAAACCGCTTCGTGGTATTCGCTACCGAGCAGTTCCAGGGATTCTTAAAGCGATAGACCTCTCCATCCGAACCATCAACGAAATTGGTACTGTTTTAGATATTCTACCACTTCCACATCGCTGGAAACAAGTGTTACACAACGCTGGTGACTACATGAAAGGAATATTAACGTTTCAAACTAATATCAATGCTGCATCGACTGCAATTATATGGGTGCCAGTATTGAATTCCAAAACTTTGTAAACTGTATTCTTAATACACCTAAACCTCTCTACAGCGACCACCCTCCGTTCCAAGGAAAATTGGCCGTTCAGAGGGGTGGCCGCTCTAAAGGGATTTTGTGCTTTGAAGTGCGAAATATGTATTTAAACAAGACCTACTGTTCAGCAACGGATTCCGAGACTACCACTTTTGGACGAATTTACACCGGAAAGGGGTGTGAGGCATTGAGTCATATGAGCGCACTTTCGGAGTTCTTTGTTAGATCACGCTCAGTAAAATGTAAACATCACCCTTCCATTCTTCACTTTCCCCCTATTTTGATGAAAATAACTCCTCCCGGAGCATGCGCAAAAGCACGGAGGGTTTCCGAATCCTTTGCTAAGCAATAATTCTTTATTTCTGACAAAGTGAATCTTATGAATCATCTAATGGGGAAAAAGAAAATACTTCAGCTTGATTTTTTTTTTTTTTTGAAAAAAGATATAATTTTTGTTTACTTGGATCTTTTTAGCTTTTTCGGAGATAACTTTCTTTTTCAATTTTGTTTTTTAATTGGAAAAGTAAATCCCTAATAAATTTGTCGGTAGTTGTCGATGAATGGACAATAATATCATCGAATATTCCAAAAAAATTGTTGCGCTGAAAGTTTCATTTGCTGGTGGTCATAACGCAATATCTGCAGCTTCTTTGTCAGAGTCCGAATCAGCTACTGAAAGGCACAAACGATCTCTTGAATTTCCCTCCCCTGTAGAAGCCTTAAGGTTACTTCTTTCTTCACATTGGGAAATGAATAATTAATTTCGATCTGAATTAAGTGTTGTTTATGAGTGTACCAATTTTTCGTTCTTTCTTTCCTTTCTCTTAAAAAAATAGTCCGAGGTCAGAGAGACGAAAGGAATGGATTTTATTGATGTTGATTGGCGGACCAACCTGGCCGCTCAGAGAGGTTTGAGTGGCCGTTCATAGGGGTTATTTTAACATTGTCTCTAGAGTAACATTTACCCATAGAGACAGCTCTCTATGGGCAAAAATCCGTGCCAAACAAAACTGGCTGCTGAGAGGGGAAGTCACTTAGAGAAGTTTTACTGTACAAGTTTTTAAAATATCATAAAACGTGTATATACAGGGTTCCCACTTATATCCGTCACACCCTCCTTAACTTCTAAACGGGGACAGCTTCGGCCATAAAGTTGGTGTCTAGGTATAGTGAAAAGGCTATGCGCTACTCGATGAGACAACTTACAACGCCATCTATCGGCAAATTTTAGAATTAGCGGTCCTATCTCGTACACGGTGAAAGATACGAGAAAAAAGTCAATTAGAAAGTTGTAGAGCTCTCTCGATTTAGTACGAAAAGATACCTTGCTCACATTAATACACAAAAGTGAACGCTTAAAATGCACATTTGTTTGGTCGCAATTTCAAAAATTGTGACGTCTCGAAAGGGGTTTTAAAAGAACACGCAATTAGTTATCACAATATACATTTATTTTCGGTGTTCAAAGTGCTCTCCGTCATCTACAATACAGATTTAGGCATTGTTTGAATTTCACTTTGCACACGTTTTAGCAAGTAGTTGGTGCGCTAGCACAAGCAACAGTAATACGTCATCGAAAGTCCTGCAATGTTACCGGAAAGGTCCATACACCTGCTGATTGAGTTTTTTCCACAGAAAAAGTATAAATGGTGCCATTTTGTGTCCGAAAAATAACATTTTCTCCTTTTGTCCACGTCTTGTGTCATCACAATTTCGGAAAATATGAACTAACAAATGTGCATTTTAAGCGTTCCTTTCTTCGTATTATTGTGTACAAGGTATCTTTTCGAGAGTGCTCTACAACTTTCTAATTGACTTTTTTCTCGTATCTTTCACCGTTTACGAGATAAGACCTCTAATTCGAAAATTTGCCGATAGATGGTGTTGTAAGTTGTCTCATCGAGTAGCGCATAGCCTTTTTACTATACTTAGACACCAACTTTATGGCCTAAGCTGTCACCGTTTAGAAGTTAAGGGGGGATGTAACGAATATAAGTGGGAACCCTGTATACAGGCTATATAATATGTCTATTGGATATATTTTTTCATCGGTGAAAAAAAACAGATATATGAACCGATGGTCGAAAAGCAAATTCCTTCCTAATTCCATGGTTCGTAAAGTAACATTCGGAAAAACCGTGATGACGTTGGTTGTGATAGTTTCTGTTTCTAGATAGTTTCTTTTCCAATGAAAACAAATTTGTTATCAACAGGATTGGACAATTTCATTTTTAGTTTTAAAAAAACGGATAAGAAATATACAATCCCAATCGTCAAAATATTTGACTTCGACATTTTGATGAATTTTCATGTTTTGTACCTCTGAGTTCGAAAAATAAATATCTGAAATTATACTGTTCAACAACGGATTTCGAGCCTACCACTTTTGGACGATTTTACACAGGAAAGGGGTGTCAGGCAATGAGTCATATGATCGCATTTCCGGAGTTCTTTGTTAGATCACGCTCAGTAAAATGTAAACATCACTCTTCCATTCTTTACTTTCTCACTATTTTGATGAAAATAACTCCGCCCGGCGCATGCGCAAAAGCGCAGAGGGTTTCCGATTCCGTTGCTAAACAATATATGCCTTTCCATCTGTGAACACAATGCGGAATGAGCTAAATAAGCGAAGTTTGGTGTGGTGTCCTAACACAAGAACTGCAGTTCTGTATCGAAATTTGGAGCGTCATCGTCGTCCAATTTCCTCAAGAGAAAATCTGTCCGTCCGTCCGTCTTCGTGTAAATGCAATAACTTTATAACGCAAAAAGTCAGAAATATGAATTTCAATCTGTGATCTTTACGCTAAAATTATAGATATGAGATTAATTTCGGAGCAAATCCGTTGACGGGTAGTCAATCTATTTTTTATCTGTCTGTGAGGTTTGTGAACACGACAACTCTAAATCGCAATGAGCTAAATGAATGAGATTTGGTATACAGTCTTAACACAAAGTATTGTGGAAGTATACGAAAATGTCCGGAGAAGAATATTCTCGATGGTTGTAATTAATCTGTATTAGTAAAGAAAGAATTTATGTTTAACCTTTGGACTGGCACATCTAATCTGTGAGATTAGATTACCCCGCCACCTCATATTTTTTTTCTCGTCTAAGTGCGCGTTTTACCAAGAAAGGAAAGAACCTTTAGTAGCTTTCTGGTTCCCTACCACACACTCTAGGGTATTGTAATGTCTTGGCCTAAGTGTGACCAAATAATTCAAGCTTAGGTTGGCCTAAGTACTTTTATTTAATACAGCAATAATTAAGAGACACTTCTCGCAGAGAAGTCTTGATTAAATATGATTATTTACAAAGGAATCAACAAAATCATAGTTCTAAAACGTCAAAGTTCCATGAGCAATTAGTCCATGAAGACTAGTAATCATCGGATGGATAACTTCCACCTATCAATGTGATACCAAACCACGAGACTACCAGGAGTGTTCGCAAGTTGCTGAGCCGAGCGTTCGGGGAATGCCGATTCCTCGGGGTTGCTTACCAAAGTCCGATTTCAGTCGGGACTTTCAGTCCGAGCTGATCAATATCACACAGCTCTCTTCGGTACTCCGGAGCCTGAAAAACAGTTCGAGACTCCTAATCCGTTTTCTCCCCGCCGTCTCTCCTCGAACATCAGTTTTTATTCACCCCTTCAGGGGGTGGATGAAGTGGTGAAGCTCCACCTATCTTTTCCTTCACTGGATAATGGTACTCTGGTTGACCAACAGCTCCCTTCCTAGTGGTCAACCCCGATTATGGGAAGGTTCTTGAGTTTTCGCCACCACCGGCCTCTTCAGGAATGACACCAAAGGGTACCGCTAATGTGTTCGCTGACAGTGATGGATTCCTCCGCATTGTGGCGGTCCTCTGTGTGAAGTCCTTTCTCTTGCCTCCGTCTCGTTAGTGATGTCCAGGTGCAACTCCTGCTCTTTGCCGCCACTATCAAAAGGGCCGACACTCTTTTTCTCATGGGAACGTTGCTCGCGGGAAGGAAACCTTACAGTATCGTGTTTTTTTTCTCTAGTGTTCTTTTGATGCACTTGAGGGGCACGTTGATCTGGTAGATGAGTTGCGCCCGATTACGTTTGCATTTTTGATTTCCCAAATTTTTCTCAATACTTCTTCTTATATACATGCAAAAGTTCGTATACCTGTGTATCAGCCTCTAATTCAATAATGTTGATCGTTATTTCCAATATATTATCTCAAAAATGTCGAATTATTTCAGGCTCTCAACGACAACAGTTGCCATTGGCTAAGGAACCCTATGGGAAAAGAAACGTCAACTCCCTCCTGAATTCCTGGACATTTTGTTAGTTGAAATTGTAAGGAATTGCAAAAAAGTTATTTAGAAACGCAAATATAGCTTTGTACCGCCGAATAGTTCAGTATGATACAGAACTGAACGTCGTCTCTTACCCCCCGTACCCGTGACCAGACCGGTCACTGAACGGTTTGATGGGCAAGACACGGGGATTTTCTTTAAGAAAAAAAAAAGAAAAACAAAATAAACAAAAAGAAAGAAATATTTACACTATGTACAGCACAGGCATTTTCACTTTTACACTATTAGTTCGTAATAGTCTTCTTTTCTTTAGATGTTGTGTTACCTTTCTTTTATTTGAAGGGGGGGGGGATGTCCGGTAATTTGAAGCTTGTTGGTTCAGCTCGCTGAAAAGTTGAAGGCTAGGGAGGCTGGAAAAGATCTCTGTTTTCGCTCATGAATTTGACAATCATACGAATTTTATGCCTGGAGACGAGGCTATTGGCGACTCTTTTCAGCCATTCTTGTTCGAAGTTTGGCGCTGGCTTCCTCATATGCCAAGACACTGTGAGCATACACTCCGTGGCATAGTGAAGTGCCGTGCCAATTCCACCACAACTGCAATAATCGCTGTCAGAGAGGTGGAACCTTTTGAGGTAGGCAAGGAAAGGGCCATGTCGAGAGAAGAAGATAACATCCTCTCTAATCCAGTTAGTGGGACGGAGACTAACTGAGGGCATGATGTTATAGATTTTCCTGCCTGTATCGCCCTTCTTCCATGAGGTTTGCCACTCCTCAAGCATGCTCTTCCGGAGGAGGCCTTTTATGTGCGGTTTAGTAAGCTTGGTAAGTGAATAGGGTTGCCCATGTTGCGTTGCGTCTTTTGCAAGTTGATCTGCTATCTCATTGACTATATTGCCCGCATGTGCGTTGACCCACGAAACTTTTATTCTTGGATTTGTTAGGAGCATTTTGAAAATTTGTCTTGTTGTTTGGTTTGTGCTCTTTGAATTGGAAGACGCCATGATACTTGCTGCTTTTCCTTAAGTCTAAGCAAAAATTAAACTTTTAATCTCTCAGATGAGTTGCGCCCGGACGTGATAGCATTTGCATTGCGCCCGATCGAAGGTTAAGGAAATAAATATCCAAAATAATTATATTATGCTTCGTAGGAGAGAGCATCTCCAAAACTATTAATGTAATCATAGGGATAAAAACAATGCATATGCACCCGATTCATGAAACATATTTGTTGTGTTGGCCAAAAAATGATTATTAGTTACCCTTTTTTACTTTCTCGTATACGAAGTATACAAAGAGAAAGTATTGTAATCGTCAAAAAATTCGAACTCGAGATTTTGACGGATCTCCACGTTTTAGACCTCCCTGAGTCCGAAAAACACAATTTTGGAATTATGTCTGTACGTCTGTCTGTGTGTGTGTCTGTGTGTATGTCTGTGTGTGTGTCTGTCTGTGAAGACGATAACTCGAAAAGTATTAGAGCTACGGGGATGAAATTTGGTATGTGGTCTTTAAACATAATTTGTAGGTTTTTATCAAATTTTGGACAAAATCCGTCAACGGGAAGTCTGTCTATGTCTGTCTATCTGTATGTCCGCGGTCATGTGAACGCTATAACTCAAAAACTTGAATAGCTAAATGGATAAAATTTGGTACACAGTTTTATCGTCATGAATGTAGGTCCGTATAAAAGTTTGGGCCAAATCCGTCAAAAAGAGGCGTTCAAATTGCATATTCAATTTCCTTTAATCCGATTCTCATGCGCATGCGTATTGGTAGCAATCTGTTATTGTTGTAAATTTTATTTACAACAATAAATAATGTTTTCAAGCATCAATTGTTAACAATTTTCTTATTGTTGTAAATCAAACCGATCTCATTATTTCAGCAAATCTTTTATTCACGCGCTTTTGCAATTGTTACGGTTGTGGTAGTATAAATTGTTTTCTTGGGAATTCAATTCCAAAGCAGAATTTTCGCCTTAGTATTCATTGCATTGCCTATTTTATCGCGCTGCTTCAAAGTAATATTTTTTTGAAACGTGGCAACAGATATTTGATTTCAGGTTTGTTTGTTTTTTTTGTTTTACTTTCTCGTATTCGAAGTATACAAAGAGAAAGTATCTCCACTTAGAAAGTATACGAGAAAGTTTAGGGGAGACCACTCCCGCTGGTTTATATTTTTTATGCTTAAGTGCAATAACCTCTGATGGCTCACAAGGTAATATCATTACTCTTAACTACAGATTTTAATACAGAAAAATGAGTGACTATTAGCAAGCATAAATAAGACAGATCACCTTTTGATTTTAAAGGAAAACAGAAATGTTTTTATTTATGATGACACAAGGAGAAAATCATTAACTCTCAATGCATACATAGTGTATGTTATAAGGGGGCCCCTTTAGTTGTGGAGCTCAACATTTTTTATGCATCATACTATTTTCATGTTTTACTAACAATACATACTAAGCTCACAAAATATCAGATACACGGACGAGGTAGGGTCAAAAAGTTTCCGGAATAGGTCAATTACAAATTATTAAAAAAATAGAACAATAATTTTACCTTATTGATCTTTAAAGTACTTTCCTCCTGCACCCACATACTTCTTCCAGCGTTCGTATAACTGTTCAAAGCACTCCTGGAAGCCATTTTATGAGAGGTCCTTCAGTTGCTTCGTCGCATTTTCGATCACCTCATCTGAATCCACAAAACGGTTTCCCTTCAATTTCATTTTCAGCCGTGGAAACAGGTAAAAATCCGCTGGTGCTAGGTCGGGAGAATAAGGAGGGTGTTCCAGAGTGGTAACACTGTGTCTGGCAAGGTACTTTTTCACAATCAGAGCGCGATGTGGTGGAGCATTGTCGTGTAAAGAAACCAATCGTTTGCTGCCCATTTTTCAGGTCGTTTTCGTCTGATTGCAACTCGTAGTCGTTTAAGGATCTCCAGGTAAAGTTCTTTATTGACAGTTTGGCCTTCAGGAATAAATTCGTAGTGAATAACGCTATCGTAATCGAAAAACACCTCCAACATAACTTTCCCTCGGATTTTGTACAAGCGAAATTTTCCTTCCTTGGTGATGGTTTTGCTTTCCATTCACTTGACTGACGTTTTGTCTGAGGGTCGTAAGCGAGCGTCTCAGAAGGCGATTTCTGGAGCAAAACGCAGAATTTGATGTTTGCACGCTGCTCTAAAGACGACATTTCAAAATCCGACGAATAAAAAATTCTCTTTGTCAGAAATGATCTGCAGCTAACGCCGACAGTACCAGAAATGAATTCCAGATGGCTGTGTGTTTTCCTTATTAGTGCTGCCAACCACCAAAAAAGTTATTTCCCCTCCAACGAACACCTGAGTGAATGTAGGCGACGATTCCGGGAATTTATTGACTCTACCTCGTATATTGATCTGCGAAATAAGATAACACTTAGTAATGAATTCTAGGCACTACATTCATCAAAAACATTTATCATTCCTTGAATATTGGCTTCAAAAAAATAGAACATTTTCCAAAATCTTAAAATATATCTAAATAAAGTTAATGACATGTGATGCAACAGTCTTGAGGTCCAAGAGAAAACTTCTATCTTTTCGAAACAGGTTCCTAAAGTTTTCCAAAGTAGGAGCCAAAGGGTAAAATATCACAAACTCTTATTAACTGACTGTAATGAATATGAATCACCTCCACTTAGACCTAAGGCTTTACTTTTATTAGTCACCACTAAAGTAAAAAAAACGATATAGAAATGAAAACATCTTATCTGTATCGGCTTCGAAGAGGCGGTGAGGATAACAGGTTGCTGGCGAGTTCCAAGCGGAAACCTCACTGAAGTTGGCTCGTGACGAGAGGTCTTTTGCAGAGTCCGTAGGGTGACGGTGTGGCATCCGGGGCAGGTCCTCCGACACCTTCGTTGTGCATTCCTTCCACTGGTTGCTTCCTTCATCCATGGCTAGGGTGCTCCTCCTTTCTCCTCAGCAACCTTTGGCAAGGCACTAAGCTTCAGTAGTTGTCTCTAACGCTGGGGCCCCCAGTTCGAAACTCTGTTTATTAGCATTATTTCTCACACTCCAAATATTAACGAAATGTTCAGTGACCTATCTCAGTTAAACCATCTGGCGAGAATATAGGCACACAATAGCTAAGTCCGTTCGATTTTTAGGATTTTTCAACAGTCCAAGACATCATATGACCAACGCATTTTGCAGAAATATTTCGTTCTATAAAATTTCAAAAGTTCTAATATCATGAGCTACGAAGACTCTATTCAGGAATTGCAGTCATTGGAGTGAGAGTACTGATTTTTGATCGTATTATATTAAAGTAGAAAAACGATTTCAAGCAGTTGTCAGCGTTCTTTGCCATTAGCTCTCCTGATGCGTCAAGATTGTCTCCTCAATCACCCTACAGATGACGCCAAGAGCCATTTTTTTGTAAAATCACAAGACATGTCTGTACTTTTCAGAAAGCGACCGAGATCTGACGCTAAGCTCCAAGTCCAGTCCTTGCATCACCAGAAAAAAAAAGCCTGATTGGTTAAAACTGTTACCAGGCGCTATTTGAGAGTGACCTCAAACCCTCCCAGATAGCAATTTTAGTTTGCAGCAAGCTTGCTACAAATTTGACATGACAAGAGTGCAAGCTTGCGACAAGTTTGCATGACAAGAGTGCAAGCTTGCAGCAAGTTTGAAACAAGTTAACGCAAGCTTCGAAGTCACCATGGGACGAACTTGCAGCAAGCTTGCAATGCAAGGAAGGTGGCGCTAGTTGTCACGGCGAACTTGCTTCAAGTTTGACGCGTCAAATTTTGCTATGCAAGGTAATATCAAGTCAAAATCAAACTTGCTGCAAACTTACTTGCTATCTGGGCTATCTTCATGCACGTAGGCACTTGTGGAAGCGATAGTTTTTGGACCAGATTGAAAAAACATCTCGCACACTTATTTTAACGCGAAAAAAACAAATTCTCTGGACTCCTTGATTAAACAATATAATAATTTAGCATAACCATATTCAAGGACAACGGACAGCGGAGTCAATTTCCGGTGTTCAGCTGATTCAATGAAAACATCAGATCAAACTTGCACCACACAACTGAGTTATTGAATTTAAATATAGCTTTTATGTTTAAGAAAAAGAGACAAAATGAATTTAATTTTTGCTACGAGAGAGAAAGAAATATGAATGATAAAAGAATAAGATAAATATTTTTTAAATCTATTTCGGAGACCCCTTTCAGCTCGGGGCACCTGGCGCGTGACTACCGCACCTCGCCTCCCCTATTAGGACAAGATGTGCCCTCTATATTTATATATTTTCCCTCTATATTTTCACGGCATTGTACAGCATTCAAAATATCATGACATCATAGAGATATCGTGCTAATTGGGTTTAACTTAGTTCATCGAATTTCGCTGATAGGGTGAGGTTGATGCATGTTCAAACTACAGGTAAGTGAATCTTACTCACACTTCTCGACAATTCTGTACAGTTAGAGCTTTGAACAATTGTTGTACTGTGTTGTCGTCACATGTGTTATGGCAAGTAAAGTTGAGTTGAAAGTTACGCTCAATCTTTTTGAATCATAGGCATAAACCAAAGATTCATTCCTATAACGGGGGAAAGGGACTAATAGATGTCTCGGCCGCCACCAGTGACATAGCGAAAGTTAATGGTGCCCGTTGTAAATACGACTGATTGACGCCTTCTCCTTGTAGTTATAATCACCCAGATAACAAAGAAAGCTTGTCTTAAAGGTTTCAGAAACCTTGTCGTCGGCAAGGTTAAAGGGTTGTTACAAAGGTTTCCGTGATAAGGGTTGAACTTTTCGGCAAGGTAGCGGAAAGGTTCGCTAGTCAACAAGGTTTTCTGAAAGGATTTTAGTAAGATTTCCTCAGGCTTTTAATACAAGCTTGTTTCAGGCCTTTCAAAAGATTGTTAAGAGCCCTCCTTCGGCGGACGCAATAGAACTCCCTTTCTCCCTTCCAAAACTGTACTCCTACAGAGGGCGTCCAAACCCTTTTTTATCCCCCTTCTTATGACGTCATCTTAATCAAACTTAGAGTTATCAGGAATGTCAATTAATTAATTAGAAATCTTAATTAATCAAAGCTTAATTATTGATTTCAATAACATAATTTTTAATTGAGCTTGTATAATTTCGTTGTAGATTGCGACATAATTTCAAATTCCTCCCAGCCGGGGATCGAGCCCGCGTTCAAGGAGTTAGAAGGCAAGCGCACTAACCATTATACCGGACTGGGCTACACACGATGGGACAGGTGGTTCATAAAAAGCTTTCCTACCTAAATTTTGCTGGAATGGTTTCTGAAACGGTTTGCGCGGAAATGCTTTCGCGGACAGCCTATGGAAAGTGAAATGGCAACCTTTCCACAACCTTCTTTGTTATCCGGGCAGTGGTTTCGAAAGAGTAAATGGCGTCCAAGCACCCTCATCATATTTGACTTTAAAGTGTGGATTAAACTCACCAATGTTCTGTCTACATCTGAGATAGCCTGCACACTTGCAGCAAGTGTGATTTTTCTTCATATTAGCTTGTCAAAACAAACTTGATGTGGCAACTTTGCAGCAAACTTCCTGCAAAGTAACAAAGAATAATCGACCAACCCACTTGCAAAACAAGTTTGCTGTGAAGTTGTTATGACAAATTTCACACCACAATTGAAAAACAAGTTCGCTGCAAAGTTGATACGTCACACTTACACACCACGACCTTGATATCATGTGACTTCAAATCATGTTCTTAACTCAAAATGTAAAAAATTAATGAAATCAAGAAAACAGTATAAAATAAATTGCAGATGCACGATCTATTAGCGCAATCTGTCTTGTCCTCGCAGAGTTCCGCTGGCTGAGTGGTTACCCACGTAGCACAAGATATTGTCTTGTATCATAAAATTCGAGAAAGTAATATTGTACAATATTTTTCCCAATATTGAAACAGTGTAAAACGTAAGACTTTTTCAATACTGTTCAATGTTTTTTTCATAATATTGGATAACGTCATATAATACTATATAAAATTATACCATATTGAATAATATTGTACTATACTGAATAATATTATATAATATTGTATAATGTCATATAATACTGTATAATATTATACCATATTAAATAATATTGTACTATACTGAATAATATTATATAATATAATATTATAGTGAATATTTTAAAAATACATTTTAGAAGCATGGAAAAATATTAAACACTTAATTCCGTACTGCTGAACAACACTTGGTTATTTTTTGAACTCATCTACTTACAGCAAGCTTTGAACGCGGGACCTTCTGCATCCTAACCCGAGGCCGTACCACTCGACCAGCGAACTTACATTAGTCAGCGTAAATGATGATAATAAAATGTAGTTACAAAGTTCGGATCTCTACGAAATTTCATATTCATTCACAATTAATCTGAACAGTTTTCTTAATTAAATTATCTTTTATCGTTACAATTTCGAGTTCAAAATGAAATTAGAAGTCAAAGAGGAAGCAATTTTAGCTCTTATATCTAAGTTTGCTAATTGAATAAATTAAGACAATAAAGGTTTAAAAGTAATTATAATAATATGTTTGAAAGGTTTTAAAATAATTTTGAAATTTATTTATTTCTCTTTCAATGTGTATTAAGAGACGCCATTTATAATTAGAGTATTGATTGAAAATCAAATACAAGATTCGCAACAAAAAATCACGTACGTGCATATTTTTACGATGCGAATAACACTCACATTTTTTTCATAGATAATCCATATGTGAGCGCTATTTTATGGTTAACTCCATTAGTTGAATCCGGCCCGCCTTTTATATACAGTAAAACAAAATGACTATGTAAACATTATTATACAAATGAACATTTTTTTTAAATACTTTTTCACAAATATCATTCAATACTGATTAATATAGTGTTATTGTATTACCATGCTGCCATCTGACGACGTAAAAATAAATTCACCTCAAAATAAGATTCAACGTTGAATAATATTGTGTTACGGTATTTTTGTGCTGCCATCTGTCGAACATGAGAATAACTTCACCTTAACATACTGATCAATGCTGTTTAATGTAAAAATCAAAATATCATGTGCATTGTATTGTATAGTATGATATAATATTCAGCATCTTAAAGAATAATTGTTCCAGTGGTGTTTTTGTAATAAAACCTCCAATCGAGTGATATTCTGAGTTAAAATGAAGATTTTTATAAATAAACATTGTTTTTATATTATTTGTGAAAATTTAGTATCTCGGAAATACTGATACATACAATACAATACTTTATTACAGTATTCGGTGTTTCTCGGTGTTCATAATATTGTATAACATTGTGCAAGCATTATATAATATTTCTGTGCTACCTGGGTAAGGCATCTGGCTGCGAAGCGGGTTGTCGCGGGTTCGAATCCGAGGTTTGTTTGCGTTCTCTGTTTTACGGGTCTATTCTGGTATCCCCGGTTGCATAATACCAACCTTTACAGGAATAGGGACAATGGAGAAATTTCGAGCGTGCTGATTGGTTGTTTCAGCAGCGTCACGTATGATGTCATAGAGTTACTGTCCAGTTGCCTTATAGTGATGATCAAAGTACATATAAGGTTTATCCTCTGATGAATACGAATTAACACCTAAGAATATGATTTTTAAACGAATTTTACTAACGAAAATACCTTTGTTATTTCCAATGAATTTCAATCTTTCTACAACAAATTTGAGTTTGCTAGAATGGCTTGAAATATTGAGTATGAAACAAAATAAATAGTGGCGCCATCTCTGAGCAAAATAAGAAAACTGCTATTTTTAATTAAATATCTAAAATTTTCTTTTTAAATTAAAGCGCAGTCTTTCATTCGAATTTAAATTGAAATCTATTAACTTTCAATTTAAATATTTTGCAATGTCAATTATTTTATAATTTCTGACTTTTCAATTTGTCATACTTTTTTTCCTATTTCTTCCTGATATTGCAATTTAAGTAATAAAAAAGGAAGTAATTTAATTAGACTTCGATTTGAGAAAGGGATATAATTAATAACTAAACATTTTTTCCATTTATCTGCTGATCTGAAAACTTTATGATTTCTTTTTAGTCATTTTTATTCCTTAACTGAAACTTATCACTTACACATGGTCACTCTTTCTCTCTCGTACATATATAATATGTATAGTATCTATATGCATTAATTTCAAACTACTGTTCCTTATTAAAATTGAAAAGAGAGCCCTGATAATTTAGGAAAGGTTAAAAACTTTAAACTTTTGTATTTCTTATACATTTTTTATTAATACTTCAATAACAAGAAATTACTTAAGATTTTTCATAAATATTTCATCAATGACTTTAAGAAATTATAATTTATTTTCAAAAAAGTGCTTGATTCTTTTATTAATGATATACTTTTCTATTCTAAGGTTAAAAGTACTTGGTATCTAAAGAGATAATTTATTCAAATAAATTTACATAAAAAAATACTGAACAATTTAAGAGAAAGATGGATAAAATTCCAAAAAAAAAATATTTTTTATAAATCTATGACATCATACCTGATGTTGCTGAAACAACCAATCAGCACGCTCGAAATTTCTCCATTGCCCGTATTCCTGTAAAGGTTGGTATTATGCCCCCCGGTTAGGTTGGGAGACGTCACTTTTTCCCCCCGTTAACAACGGGAAAAGTGGCGTCTCCCAACCCAACCGGGGATACCAGAATAGACCCCATAGCTATAGTTTGCAATGAGTTTGACGCAACCTGCTTGCGGCAAGTTCGACTTGCGGTGACTACAACTCGTGTGCGTTAACTTGTTTCAAGCTTGCACACTTGCCTTGTCAAACTTGCTGCACGCTTGCAGATTCGCAGAGCAACCCAGATAGCATTAAGTTTACAGCAAGTTTGATTTTGACTTTATATTAGCTTGTCATGGCGAATTTGACGCGTCAAACTTGAAACGAACTTGCCACAAGTTCGCCGTGACAACTAGCGCCACCCTCGCTTGCAAAACGCGTTTGCCACAAGTTCGCCGTGAGAAATAGCGCTACCTCCTTGCAATGCAAACTTGAAACAAGTTCGCCGTGACAAACCTCACGTTTGCAAAACAAGCTTAGCACAAAGATATAAGTTTCTTTGTCTTTTTTTAAAAACATCCGATTTTTAGTAGCATCTCCTAGACCGGCCTTCTTTTTATTACTTCAATAAATCAATGATAATTTGTGAAAAAACTAACTTTTTTATAAAAAAAAAAATTGAAACATTTTCCGTCTTTTTACTAAATATAACACTCGCACTTTAAAGAAAACTATCTTAATGTTGAAATTTTAACGTTTATAAACAAAATTAAACCGAAAAAACAGTCAATGTTTGTTGAAAAATAAACTTATACATTTTGTCCCATTTTAAAGTAATTACTTCTGAACTCTAATTTCATAATTTATTCTACTAGCAAAACGTGGTTATTAGCGAAAATCGCTCTCTCTTTAATTTCAAATCATATTCTCAACTCAAAAAATTAATGAAATCAAGAAAACAGTTTAAAATAAATCGTATACGAATCGAACAATGTATTAGCGAAATCTATCTTCTCCTCTCAGAGTTTAACTGGCCCAGTGGTTAACGCGTCAGCTTCTGAACCGGTAGGTCGCGAGTTCTATCCCAGGTTGTGTTCGCCCTCTGTTTTTGCTATAATTTGCAATGACTTTGCAATGCAAGCTTGGTGGTTAACTTGTTTCAAGCTTGCACTCTTATCGTGTCGATCTTGTTGCAAGCTTGCAGATTTGCAGAGCAAGATTGCTGCAAATAGGGATGACGAATATTTGACGAACTGTTATTTTCTACGCAATATTAAAAAATCACAAATACCAGCGATGAATACTACTGTCAAAAAGGCGTGATATGGTCATTTGTATAAAATGTACGCAAAGCGCTTTTTTATTTTAATTTCTTTTCTTGATTTAATTTTGCGAGATTTTATTTTTAGTCCTATATACTGTCAATAGATGGCGCCATCAAAAGCATGAACTACCTTCCCCACACAGAGGGTCATCACTACAACCCATCTCGGGAAAACAGAGTCTTCACCGGTGACCTTCAAGATGAGCAGGTTACGCTTCACCGCCCAGATAACCATACCCCAACTCGTCTGGTATTATATCACATTTTGCACTCCCCCCCCCCATCGCGGTTTAAGACGTCTTTCTGTGAATCATCCCGCCTGTTGTGATATGCGTTCTCGAACGATAACGTTGCTTTTGTAATTCAAAGCTTCGTCGGGAACTCAAAGGAGCAAGTATTTGTTTTTCTCTTTGATTGGCAGAATCGCGGTAATTGTATATAAAAAAAGAATAGTCGCGGTAAAGATCACATACTGTGATCGCAACGAAAACTGCGACTGTGACAACGAAGGATGGCTTTTGTGGTTGATTAATATTGATTGTGATTGTGACCCGTGAACTCAAGTTCCAACATTTCTTTCTACAAAAATTTTTGCTGGCGCCATCTGTTGGCAATACAAGGAACTAAAATTTAAAACTTAATAGAAAGTATTAAACAATAAGTAGATGTAATAACAGTTTTTTTATTTGAATTTTTAGAACACTTTACTTATACTTAATAAGAGTTTTTGAAAATTAAAAGTGTGATTGTAATAACAGTTATTTGGAATAGATATTTAAAAATAGCAATAGCAATGCTATTTGTTACTCAAAAAATCGTGGATTATATATCCCTAGCTGCAAACTAAAATTGCCATCTGGATATTGTTTCCTAATAGCACAAGATATGCTCTATAATATTGCTACGATATCTTCACGAAAATCGTTCAGCATTCAGAATATTGCACAACGTCGCAAAGATATCATGTAATATCTTCGTGCTAATAGAACCGAGTGCCGTTTAGATAGGCTAACCCATTGATAGCAACTGGGGGAGGGGGAATGATCTTATGCCCAGGCGCCACTTATCCTCGCAACTCAACTTTCGATTCATTTGTTGGTCTGAGTTTCATGTTTTCGGTTAATATGCCCTTTTCCGCACAACGAGAAAAGTGACGTCTCCCAACCCAACAGGGGTAACCAGAATAGACCCCTTGGACTATTTTGTTGAGATAAAAACCAATCCCATGGATTAGATCCAAAGACATTACCCCACCAACGTGTATTGCGCTATAAATGCTAAATTTTTGGAACTCTTGTCCAATCTACACAAGTACAATCTTGTAATGTCAGCGTGCACAACTTACAGTAGCTTTCATGTTAATGGTTTCAAGTCTTTTCTCTTAATACCATCGTTTTGTTGTTTCGAGGAAAATTAGATAGAATAAAAATTGTAAAAATTATTATATTAAAATAATGTTTATGAGGGCCAACATTTTACATTAATTTCTTTTGCTGCTGCTAAACTCAACTCAATGCCACACTTTAAGGTTTTTTTTATTTGTAATTTACACTACTTTCACCCTTTTGCATTTGTTTTCTCAACGAATAACATGGTTGGCCGAGTAATGTTCCGGGCCCAAGGGGTATAATTAATATCTGATTAAAATGCAAAATATTGTTGTTAATGCTATTACATATGCAATTTCTAATTCTTGATTCTGTAAAACTGACTGAAAATATTATTTTTTAAAATGTGTTTTGAATAGGATTTGTAGTTTGTGACCTTTCAATGAAGGACATCTTTCTGATTTCAAATGTTTAGTTCTCCTTTTCTCTAATCGAGTCAAGGAATTGAGTTCCTGTATAGGAAATTAATGAGTTTATCGATTTCATTAACAAGCAACAATTCATTTTCTCCAGCCTGTTAGTTGTATAATACTTACCGGTCGAACCTTTGTGGATGCATTTCATACTGAGGAACATAGAATATACTAATTACAACGTTTTAAAATTTGATTATTATTATGTTTTATCATGGACAGGATGTGTAATTTGCTTTGAAAATGTTTTGGAAAATCTTTCGCATTTTTGTTTCATGCAGTTCAGTTATGGTTTGATGCTGGATAATAAATTATAAAACTGTCTTGAGCTTTCTTTTCTAGGAATGTAATCAATTTTTTTGTTACTATTTTCATTCAAAAGTAAAGTGGTAACATGCATCAGTCTGTATTGATAACGTTTTGTTCAGTACTGCATATATCTAATTAAGTCTTTATTTACAGGTTGATGACTGAATTGAAGAGGTCAATTCAACTGTTTTAAATCTTGTATATTGGTCATTTATTGAGGCTAAACTACCAAATTTTGCATAAATTTGAAAAGATCTTGAGGATTATTATGAAATTGAAAAGTTGTTTGAAAATATTTTTATAGGACTTGCTGATATATGAAAAATTTTGCATGAAAAAAGGTTTATTTTCGGAGAAAACTATAGTTTAATATTGGGCTAATATAATTTCTACTTTCTATGATATGAAAAGTTTTAAATTTTATTGTTGGTTATTTAGCTGCTTTTCTTTCTATTAAAGCTGCAATTAAATATATCGAGAGTTTTTAAATATGTACTAAGATGACTGGTAATCTTATTGATGATTAAAAATATTAAAAAATTAATATATGTATATGAAGTTTTCTGTTATAAATAAAACATAAAATTTAATTGAATCGGTGAGAAAAGGAGCAGTACTAATCTGAAATTCTCAGTTCGAGATAATGAAATTTTATGTTTGGGCAGGTACTCTTCTTCTCTACTCATTCAAATTAAAATTATGCCTGGAACTTGTGAAGGGAGGCTCGTAAAGTATTGGGCCGCGGTGGTTAATGGCAAGGTCTTGGCTTTGGGGCTAGAGGGTTCCAGGTTCGAAACCCGATTCTACTGAAGATCACCATGTATGGGGCCTGTTGCACGTTGAATCATTCGTTTGGCCAAAGGTCCTTCCACTGGTGTAATGCAGAAGTTTGGAAAGGAGCGTGTCGGCTCGAGTGTCGTCATCATCTGATTGCAGTTCAGAATTACGAGGTCCATCCCAAAATAGCCTTTGTGTTGCTTCAGAACAGAACATTAATATAACTAGATTAAACTAAACTTATATACTATTACTCTTGTATTCAATGCTTAATCTGCATTTATTGAACCATTTCATAAAAAAACTGAGATAGAATTTGGACCTGTACTGTTCTTCTCGCCGATTCAATGAAAGTTTCTTTCAAATTGAATTGTAAATATCCTTGATTTTAAATGAGGTATGTCTTTTCTTAGGCCTTGAGGGTTTTCGGCCCTTTCAAGCAGTCGAGACTTTTTCATTCATCTCCTTTAGTTTATGCCGCTCATAAGGTAAGTACATGTTTGAGCATTGTGCCTTAAAAAGTCTATTTCTTTGAATGGCCCCCAGTAGCTCAATGGTATTGTAGAGCATTATATAATATCAAACAGTATTGTATAATATCGTTAACATGTTGTGCTACCAGGGGTGTTGATCCTTTCATTTTATATTCGGATATGACATATTTCCGCAGAAACGCGGATTTCAGCTTTTTCGGCATCAGATTTTATCATTCTTAATATTTTTAATATACAGTGATACCTCGAGATACGAGTGCCCTGACATACGAGTTATTTGAGATACGAGCGCTGTCGAGCAGCGAAGTTTTGTTTTGAAATACGAGCGACATTTGAGATACGAGGAACGGTACGGTGTATGTACACTTTATAAAACCAGTTTTTTTTGCTTTACATTCTCTTTTATTATGTTTTTATACAATATTTGTCATTTATAAATACATTCTTCTTATTCAAAAACACGTAACAAAAACAATTAGGGGTAGCATTTTTGGGGCTGTAACGGATTAACATAATGGCATTTCAATGGGGAAAATTGCTTTGAGGTACGAGCAAATTGACATACGAGCAAGGTTACGGAACGAATTAAACTTGTATCTCGAGGTATCACTGTAATTCCATGATATTTTTAACATCTCAAGCACTTTTTGTAGAAATTTATTTGTTTTATTGTTCAATTAATCATACTTATTTTATTTTTCGGTATTTATGTTTGGCACAATTCATTATTTATGAAGTTCAGCTTTTTTTGCTCCAAGCCTGTGCTATGTCTGTATATTTTGTGTTAAATCTTTCTGTTAAATTTTTAGCTAAATTGCTTTGTAAACAGATATTTATAAAAATATTAAACAAGGTTCAAATTATATGAGAGAGTGTTGGATATAAGAAAACAGTTTTGGTTGAAAGATTTCAATATAAAGTATATCTTCTGTTTGTTTTGTAATGCTTACTATTTATTATTTATTTGACTTGATTAAAAAAATATTTTTTTTTTTACTATAGGTTGCTATGAGTAAATTTGATACAGCTCCTGTGCCATATGAAAAGTTACAGAAAAATTTAGGAATTGTTCGTGACAGGTTAGTACTTGCACATGTGTTTAATGATTGAATTATTCAAGTTTTTAAAAAAATAATAAACATCTCTATTGACATAAATGCCATTCATTATTAGGTTAAAAAAGCCTCTAAACTTAGCAGAGAAAGTGTTATATTCACACTTGGATTCTCCAGCTACCCAAGAAATTGAGAGGGGCAAAAGCTATTTAAATTTAAGGCCAGACCGAGTTGCTATGCAAGATGCCACTGCACAAGTAAATAATTTCTCTGATTTCCATTTGATAACACTGTTCAATAAATTTTCATGAGGCTACAAATTTTTGACTAATATGTATTCAAATTAAATTATTTACATTTCTGTGGCCATATGGGAACAGAATATTGTATTGTGAAATCTTTACCTCTAGTAATAGGAGAGTTTAAAATAGGAGATGTGGGGCATCAAATTAATGAGATACGCAATTTATGGTTACAAGGTGAAATTTGCAAAAACCTTCATACTTTTACTGGTAATTTTTACAACAAACTTTCATTTCATGGACCACAATACATTACAAATAACATTTATTACGATTTCAAGTTGGGCAATTGCTCTTGGCCTAATGGTATGTTTTATATTCCTGGAGCATCTCCCGATTGTGCAGCCGAGCTCCATTTCCCCTTCATACCTTTTCCCAATGGCAGTAATGTCCTGGTGGTTAGGATCAGTGTCTTTTTCGCTATTGGATCCACAGTCCTCTGGAAAGAAATCGAGGTAGGCATGGGCAGAGGGGGGGGCCAGGGCCCCACGTCAGGGAAATTTCTTTTACGGGGCATTCGACCATAGTTGATGAATAATAATCTGGCAAAAATTTGAGACCGATTTCATTACATTTGTCCCCCATACAGCAGGTCGTGCCCTCCTTTCGGGGAGACCGTGCCCCCCCAGTCGAGCAAACTCTAGCGCCATTCCTGGGCATGGGGAAAGTGAATCTTCAGAGACATGTAAACCCTTACCTCATGGTTGCACATGAGCATCTCATCCACCTGCTCTTTGAAACTGGGTACACACTTTTTTCCAAAAATTCCTTCTCGTACATTCTTAAAACTATTCCACGCTGCGGTAGCGTAGCGGTAAGTCTCGGCTTTGGGGCCAAAGGGTTCCAAGTTCAAGATCTGCTGTGTATGTGAGCTTGTTGCAAATGTAGGGGGGTGGCAAACATTCTCCCGCTGGTGTGATGCGGGAGCTTGGAGAGGGGGCATCCTTCTCGTCTGACCACGGTTCAAAATTGCTGGGTCTGTCCCAAAATAGACCTTGTATTGCTTCAAAATGGAACATTGATATAACTAAACTAAATCTGGTCAGCCTGACGAAAGTCGTGGAACTGTTTGTCCTTGAAAAGCTCCTTACTCTGTAGGGTAACAAAGATGCCCCCTTCAACTTTGCATGATTTAATTGTGGAAACCTTCACTTTCTTGTTACATGGCTGTTTAAAATGTTTTACATTTCTCCTAGTTTGATGTGTAATGGTGGGAGTAAGAATTAAAAAATGCCTTTATTTCCATTCCTTTGTAGCATTACAATTCTATGCAATCGACACTTGTAAAATAAAAACTGGAGCTAGTTATCAATTTTATCTATCATTTTCATTTTTAGCTGCATAATACTCGTATGAATTGACTACTTGTATTCAATTTACAATTTTATTGTTGAACAGTGTAATATAAAGATTAATCTTCATATTAATAAATAGATATATAACTTTGTTAACAAGTTCATTTTAATGGAAGTTTTTTTTATTTATTTGTATATATGTTATTTTTACTACTGAAATATTAAAATAGATAACCTCTTTAGATTTTAAATTTACTTGATTATATGTTTGGAAACTTAATCTTTAATAAATCGGAAAATTTTCTGATTTTACAATTTTGTTTCTTTCTTATCCGATATATTATCTAGGAATATTTTTGAAGTTTGTTTAATAAGTTTCTTTGCATAAAAATAAGCTGCAAAATGTTTCTTTAATTTACATTAATTGAAAGGGATTATGCTACTACTCTTTTAAGTTTTGTTATCTGGAGTATCAAAAGAATTGCAATTCTTTTTCAGGGCGCGTAGCATCATGAAAAGTGCTTAAATTTGAAAACCATTTTTAAGCACCTTAAAAGTGCTTAATTTTGAAAAATTTCCTTAAAAGTGCTTAATTTTCTCGAGAAGTGTAAAAGAAACATTCTTCTTTTTTCATTTCCTCAGATGTTAAATACGATAAATTGAAAGAATAGTCATGAAGTTATCATGTTTATTGGATGTATCAATGAAGAAAACCGACGAAAGGGAAGGAATCCAGGGCGAGATAGATCCAGGGTTGTCAACATATGTTAAAATATCACTTATAGTCCAGTCAATGAAAGCCCAAAATGGGGGTGAAAAACAAATTAAATCTTATAGTTTTGAAAATTGGTACACATGTTCTGGAGGGGATCCTGATGAACATATTAAAAATCTCTGGTCCTGAGGTGGGAGCTCGTGCCACCATCTTGGATTTCAACCCCCCTTTTGTAGTTTTTCTTGAAAACTATTCAGTTTTCAAATTACAATTGATTAAAAAAATTCAAGAATGTGAAATTCTCCTCTATAAATACATGCTTTTATTTTTCTTGTAGCTTTATTAGTTTCTGAAATATTTAAGAAAGACTAAAAAGGGGGTATGAAATCCAAGATTGTAGCAAACTTAGAAGCCCATTATCTCGGAAACTATTAAAGCTAGCACAAAAATAAAAGCATGCTTTAGTAGGGAATTTTACTTTCTTTAATTTGTTGCATCACGTGCGATTTTGAAATTAAGTAGTTTTCAAGGTATTCAAGAAAAACTAAAGAAAAAAAGAGGGTAAAATCCAAGATGGTGGCAAACTTTGAGACTCATTACTTCTGAAACTATTAAAGATAGAAGAAACATAAAGGCATGTATTTGTAGGGAATTTTACGCATTTTAATTTGCTGATTACATTAAATTTACAAATTGAATAGTTTCCGAGATATTAAAAAAAAACTAAAATAAGGGGCATGAAATCCAAGATGACGTCAAACTTTGAGACCCATTATCTCAGAAACTATTAAAGCTGGAAGAAAAGCAAAAGCATTTATTTTTAGGGAATTTCATTCTCTTTAATTTGTAACCAATTGTAATTTGAGAACTGAGGGTGTTTTCGAGAAATTCAAGAAAAACTAAAAAAGGGGGGATGAAATCCAAGATGGCTGCGCGAGCTCCCCTTTCCCCTCAGGATCGGGACTTTTAGTATGTTCATCAGGAGCCCGTCACGAACAAGTGTACTAATTTTCAAAACTATATGATTTATTGTTTTATTTGAAAACCTTCGTTGACTGGATATTGATAACCTTTTTTTCCGCTCCCTCTTTCTTCAGCAATGGGCACCGCCATATATTGAAATACTGGAATGGTTATCCCGAAGGGACAAATTAACTGGTAGTCCAAATTAGCCGATTTATTAATTTTAAGAAATGTTGTAAAAGGTCATTTAGATTTTTATTGTTAATCTTATAAAAGTTGACTTAATTTTTCGTAATTACAATTTGCAATATTTTTATTTTTTTGTCAAACCAAAAAGGCATCCTTTATTTTGCAATAGAAGACGTTGTGCAAATTCAGAAATAAGTATTAAAATTAAAAAATATGCATTTTTAAAATTAAAAATATATATATTTTAAATTTTCCAATAAAACTATGCATTATTATAAAACAGAAAACATCATGTGCTTAGAAAATATATGGATCTACGTATGCATGTTCAAAGGTGCTTAGTTTTTCTGGCTAAGGTGCTTAAATAGTGCTTAATTTTTGTAGCAGTTTCTTACTACGCACCCTGTTTTTGTAACTGTAATATATTCATATTTATGAAAGTGGCATTTTTGTGTCCTTGCAAAATAAGGCATTTGAAGCAATTGCATCAATTGTCTTGTAGCCATATATATCACAATAAAGGTTTGAGAAAGTAACTCGTTGCATATTATCTGAAAAATCCTGTATAGTTTACATCAAAATTGTTTATGTGGCAGAGCTTCAATTTAAAGATTTCACGACTCATTTAGAAATTTTCTTTTGTTTAAATCAGTCTAAACTGATTTTTATCTGGAAATATTCATTTATTAATGCTTTTTAAAAAGAATTAAAATATAGTTGATATTCACAGTATCCATTATCTGAGTATTTGATAAAATGTAAATTTCATTAATGGTTTTTACATAAATATTTTTGAAATAAATACAGGATATATTTATAATTAAAAAATGCTAAAAATATACCGTTATTCGTATTTAATGTTAAATCGCATTATTTTTGTAACTAATTGGGGTTTTATTTCTAGATGGCCATGCTGCAATTTATATCAAGTGGTCTTCCGAAGGTAATTGAAAGTTTTCATTAAATAAATTTATTAAAAAAATAAGTAAATTCTTTAGCCATATTGATGTTATCTTGTAATATACAAATTAAATAATGACTTTTTAAAAATTCATAGTTTCTGTAATGATCTGGTAATATGCTGGTAATCAGAATATTAATCTATTTAAAACTTTTGTTTTTTATAAATATATTATTTGTTTAATTTAAAACAAAATATCCTGTCCATAATATTAGTTATTTGAATTTGTAACTCTCAAATCCAAAAAGGACTGGAAGTCGGATGTGTTACTCAGTCTCGTGTGTGTTTGTACACATGAAGTTTTGTAGTGTTATTTTATTTTAAATGTTTTGTTTCTCATGTGCTCCTTGAGTGTCGTAAGTGGGTTCATTTGAGGCAGTCTTGGCCCAGTAATTGGCAAAGTAAAGAACTCGGACTTACTAAAAGTTGAATTCTTTAGGCAGGTCTTTTCTGGTGTTTTCACAGAATTGTTTAACCTTGCCTTTTCACTTTGAATATTTAATTTTCTGGTTTTGTTTTTATTCATCCCTTTTTGTAGCTAAAAAATTGAATTGGTTGGGTGGGGTCGCTTCGTTGTTTGGACCGCACGGCTTTGACCAGGTCGTGGATAACTATGTATATTTTAAATATATGCTAATGGTAATTTAATGTAGTGGTATACTGGAATATGTTTAAATAATGACGAGTTGTCGTATTTCTTAAGCGATTGAACATAAATTTTATGTAAATATTAAACATTACTTCGTAAATGTTAAAAATTGTATTTCTAATTTGCCGCATGTATTTGTTTCAACTTGTGAAAATATTTTATGTTATCTGTTAATCAATATTTTATGAAACATGCCTTTCTAAATATTTTCTGCTTTGCCATAAAGTTTGTATTTAAGATTATTTCAAATTTGCACTTTTACTGTTGTAACAAATGCAAACATTTTTAAAAAATCAGATTATCTATAAACCATTAAAACATTTAACTATTAAAAATTGAATTATATTTTTAAAGAGCTGTAAAACAAGTAGTCCATAAAATGAAAGGAGTGATGCACAATTTCAGGTTGTTTGGAAAGTCTCCAGAAATGTGCTTTATTGTTTGCCATGTTTACACCAACACCGAATACAATTAAACCAATGATGATTTTGCATAGACACAAATATTAGCAAAAGTACCGTTTTCAGAAAATATCCAATTTCAAAGGTTGATAACAGGTTTTCAATGTTCCAGCAGCGATCAGCTCAAGGTATTGGAAAACAGTGGCGACTTTCAAACAACCCTATCACTCGTGGATGGGGGGAAAAAGGGTGGCTTCTGTGGTCAAAGACTGAAGCACCAAAGGTAGAAGACTGATTTACCTCCGACGCCAGGATATACCTCCTAGCACTGGGTACCTCGGGGTCGCCACTTCCCGTACTCACTCGTATGAGCAAGCCACTGAGGGAACTAACTGGCTCGTTCCAACGGTGCATCGCTGGTATCAGGATTCACGACCAGGTGGCTGTCTGTCAATTGACTGCAACAGACGCGACCAAACAACTCTTACTCGCTTCCTTAGTGGGCATATCGGAAGTTTGACTTTCTCTGGTAACTCTAAGTGTTTTGAGATCTGCCCAAAATGTACTGCAGAACAGGCCACACCTGATCATATTCTTGCATGCCTGGGGCTTTCCAAACAGGATCTTGTTTCTGATCCTCTGTTGACTTTGGATTTCTTAGTGGTGTACAGGCTCATGGACCTGATATAGTTCTGCTAATCTTCGGGGATCATCAACAACAACATAACCCAATGTATACAGTTCTTATTGCCAAATTATACATTTCTTAGAAAAATTTTCATAAATGATTTTATTAAAGAGAAATTAAATATTTTTTGGGGAAGAGTAGTTAACTTTTTAAAAAAAGTTTTTGGTTAGTTTCATTCTAGTTTAGTTCTGGTAAAGAAATATTTTAAATATTAGCTCTTGTTTTACCTTCTTTGAAAATAAATTGTATTGTAGTTTCCTTGCTAACTTAAGTATTTCTATAGGTAGCTGTACCTTCAACTATTCATTGTGATCACTTGATACAAGCACAGATCAGTGGTGATAAAGATTTATCAAGAGCAAAGGTAAAATTCATCTTTTCCCCCATATACAGATTACAGGGATAGCATTATAATCATCGAAATTTTCAACTTGTAGATTTTAATGAATTTCTGGGCATATTTAAATCTGATTTTAAAATAAATTTCGGGGCTATATCTTTCTGTCTGTTTGTGTGTATGTGAAAATGATAAGATCGAACTGTAGATCAATATAAAATTTTGAATCGCATCTACCTGCTGGAAGAAGTGCCTTCTTAAACACCTAATTATTTTTCACTGTACCAGATTCTGTGCACAGTGGAATTGAAATTGAATGAAAATATTATACGTTTTAAATTATTGCATTGATTTCCCTGCTTTTTGTGATTCACATCCAAAGTAAAGATTTACTACATCTTTTTACTTTCATTTTGTTATTTGTCAGGTGAATAGGTTAACCTGGAGTTTAGGGTGCATACTCACTTCGTTTCCCTTATGCTTGTCAATTGTTTGTTGCCGAGAGAGAGTGCCAGAACATTTGTTTCAGATACGACTTAAAAATTTTTTTGCCGTCGTTTGCAAATGTGCCGACAGTGATTTGTTTACCGGTGTACAGCACGTGCCCTTAATTTCGTCTCATTTCCATTGGTCCACTGTCGGCTCTCTTTGATTTGATTGGTCGGCGTATGAATTTGAATAATACTTCGTTTGTAATTTTTGATTATTTACCAAACGATTTTTTTCAATGACCGTTCGCTTCTCTTCTAAAAGATTTTCGTTCATCGAATTTGCTGGTTCTCTTTCTCTGTGTTGCTGATTATGGCTTCTAAATATTGAACAAGGAATGTTTTTTCTGGAAACAATGGTTCCCTTACTACGTTTCATCGTCTTCCGACGTCGTGTTTTTCCTGTGTTAGTGATTTCCCTGTGTGTTTCATTTCTCAATGAAAAAGCAAAGCTACGAGGGGCCCATTTTGCTGAAAACGAAGCCGCTGATGTTTTTTTTTTTTTTTTAGTTTAAAAAATTTGCCCAGTGCACACTTGCAATGCCTTCGGCATTGCATGCTCAATCTCTCATTTTGAGATGCCGAAGGAGACCTATAAAAAAACTCACTGCACATCCTAAACAGTGTTTGGTGACGGCAAATAAAATTGCGCCAAAGAAAATTGGTGAGAAAATAGTATGCACCTTAAACTCCAGGTTTACCAATTGGAGAAAGTACTAAAGCTGTGAAATCGTCTTGAACGAAAAGATAATTCTTTGTGTATTACTCCTTAACTCTTTGAGGATGGCTGCTCACGCAATGCTACCAGAAGCTGGCACATCTGCATGACAGTCGTCCTCAATGAGTTAACTGTGCAGTTTTTGTTCTACCTTATTTAGATGACCCACACGCTGTTTTGGGGATTCGTTGTCTTATTGATTAAACTATATGTCCATAGACAGGGTGACGACAGAACCTGGAAATCGGGGAAAAGTCAGGGAATTTTATCGATCTGGTAAAGTCAGCAAAATTCATAAAAATATCTAAAAAGAAAATTAATAGTTACTTGAGTTATTATCTATAGATTGGTATCTTATGTCTAGCATTATTTGTAATAATAAATGGAATTTTTTTAAAAAAAACTTACATTCATTTATAAAAGCATAAGTTTTTGATTAGAGCAATTAATTTCTTATGATTTTGTTAAAGAATAAAGATTTGAAGTAATATTTTGTCAGTTTCACGTGTTTAAATCTTTGCTAAAATATATATTATTAGGTACATATAATTATACTATTTTTATATTTATGCTGCAATATGTTTTCCAGTAGTAATGAAAAGAGCACTGATTAGTTATTGAACCGTTTTAAAGTTTTGAGCAAAGATCATAATAACCTTTACTGTTAATATAATTTAACTTGTGTTGCAAAGAGTAATTTTAATGTTTCTTAGAATTCTTATGCAGTCGTAGAAGCAGAGTATTTTGTTAAAATTTCCAATATTTTTTTACATATAAGAAATGTAATATACTGTTTTAATAGATTTTTTAGGGTGTTTTTTCTATTTTTAAAAATTAAATTTCATAAAAATATTTTTTCATATTAAATAACTTGTGAAAGTGTTTTTAATAATGTATATTGTACTCATATAGTGATCTGAGTAGGGAGAAAGCTAGGAAACCGATATAATTAGTAGCCGTAAATCAAGGAAATGTTTTTCACAGTTTCTGTAGCCACCCTGATAGAAAACTTGAGAAGTTAATGAATTTGTTATTAATCATTTATATGTTGAGTTATGACGTCTGAATGGCGTAATTTTAGCTTATAAGTTTAAAAATGACATAATTGATGTATGAGTGGAACTCTGGCAAGAACAGTTAAAGATGGTGTAAAAGTGATTTTTCCTTGAATAATGTTTTTTGAATTTATTGCCAGAAAGCATCAAAACTACAAAAAAAACCACTATAATTTAATAACTTCATTATAAAAAATGTTTTCTTAGTTCTGGTAAAATTTAAACTAGGAATAACTAGCCATAGACTTCTCTTTAAGGTTAACAAAATTGAGAAAAAAGAATATTGTGTTGTTAATTTTCTTGATGTCTTCTCCGAAGAATTAAAGTTGCCTGAAATCATTCATGATAACAAAAAAATACTTTAAAGTTAAAGACATTTCTGTAATATCAACTGCATTTAAATTTTCAAGGACTCTTAAAAAGCAAATTTGTAACTATAATTTCTTTTGTAAAAATTTGAATGAGATAAACAGTACACACTGTTTTTGTAATAAAGAAGATTTTAAGGAATTTATTGATAAAGGGAACTAAATTTAGGTTAAGAAATGAAGTTAGTCAAATGAGGGTGGTTAATTCCATTAATTATGACTTGGATATTTTCATTGCAAATATTGCCAGGAAATATCATTGGTCTATTGAAGGATTTGGAGAATGGAAACAACGCATTTTAATGGAGACCAAAAATAGAATATACAAAAATAAAAGTAAAATTATTAATAGAGGTATTTTCTTCAGCAAGCATCTTAAAAAAGAAATTGATTATACAAAAAGTAAATTTGTTACCCCAGTTGACAAAGCAGGGAATAATTTTTGCATAATGTGTAAATTACACTTTAAGAAAATTCTTCTTAATGAATATAATTCAAATAAAACATATCAACTAATTAAATTTGGCAGAAAAGAACTGGATAAGAGAATGATGGCACTTGCTAAAAAAACTAAAATTAAAACCAGTAATTTAAATTATCCTTACCTTTTCCCTACTATTAAATTTCATAAAAATCCATTAAAATTCAGATTTGTTACTTGTAGCACTGGCAGTTACAATTGTCATTTTGGTAAATTTTTCTTTAAAATTCTAAAAATTATTCTTAATAAAATCGAAGAAGAGAACTTCATAATTAATAGTAATGCTAAAATTTTTATCTATATTAGAACTTAGATGGCGAGTGGTCTTCGAGAAAGTTCGCCATTCGAGTTCTCTTCCATTTTAATTGTTTTTCTTTTATATTCTAATTGTTTTCTTTTATGTGTTTTAATTAGTAGAGCACAATTTTTGTTGTTTAATTCTTTAGTGATTTGTTGGTTAATTGTAGGACAATATTGTTGATGCAATCACTGGATGCTGCTGCGTTGGGTGCGCAAAAAGGTGTATTGTTATTGCTATTGTGTACTTTTCTGTTTCTTCTGCATTTTTTTTGTATTCTATTACCTACTTATTTTTAATGCTTTTAGGGCATTTTTATACTTTTATTTAACTTGTTTCATGTTTGTAAAGATGGTATTTTATTATCACCTTTTCAACTCGCATCCTGATGTGCTAGGGATACGAAATCTTACACACTTGTGCAATCTAGGTGGCATTACACTATTTTAATATATTCAAAATTTAATTTTCAGTTAATCAATTAATATAATTAAATTTCAATTCCATACCTGGGGCACTGCCTGCCATTACATTTACTGAAAATAGATTTAATAATACTATAATAATGAATTATAAATTAAAAACTAAAGTAGAAACTAATAGTAAAAAAAATTGAACTTTTTATTACATTAATAAGTTTTCATTCAATTTATTATTAATGCTTTCTTTGGTTGCAGAACTCATACGCGTAATCATTTTTGGCAATTTATAATTTAAAAAAAATTGATTTAAGATATTTTTCCTGTTATAGGAAATTAACAAAGAAGTATACAGTTTCTTGGAAATGGCTGGTGCTAAGTATGGTGTTGGCTTTTGGAAACCAGGCAGTGGTATCATTCATCAAGTAAGAAATTTTTCATTGTGCTGTGCTTAATATTTTTTCTTGTATATATTTTTAACTATTTTTTTGAACTTGGGTCTCTCTTGGGTTACTCTGAATTATGGAACTATATTTTTCGTAATGTGCAATACTATATTGTTCAGTCATAGTACTTTTTGAGAAGTTTTCCTCATTTTATTAATAAACCTTTGATTTTTAAAAATGGAAGAATGACATACATACTAACTGATACTAAACAGGAAAAAATAACTTTTTACCTCTAACACTCTCTAGTGTTTTAATTTTATTGATATTTTTTAGTTTTATGCAATTTTTTCATACATTATTTTATTAATATTTTTAAATCATTTTATATTAAATTTAGTTCCTGGTTTTGTTCCCCCTGTTTGAACGATAAATTACTTTAAGCATATTATAACCTTCTGTATAAATCAATATTCTTGGAAAATTAAAATTTGCAATGACAAACTGAATATTGTACTGTTTCTTGAATGGAGTTTCAGTGGTAAAACAGGATGTCCGATAATTGCTAGACACATTAAAAAACATGATACAACTGTTTTTTCTTTCCTTCTGTCTTTAAGGCACATTTTAAAAAGTTTTTTTTTCAGATAGGTGGCGTACCATTGCAACATTCTAAATTTGCTACTGTGAGAGATTTCCACTCGCAATGGCTTCCGATCAACAGAAGCCGATGCACGTTTTCTCGTTTCCTTTTTTAGTTTTTCTTGAATAACTGAAAACAGGGTTGCTACGCTACCTGGAAATTCTTGAAAGTTGGGGAATTCGAAAATTTACCTGAAAAGTCAGGGAATTTCATTTTCCGCCAACATATCTGAAAAAATCAGGGAAATTTTTGCTGTAAATTAAGATTTAAACATTTTAACTTGTATTTTTATGTTTACATTAATACAGTTTTCATCAGAAAAATCTTTCTGTATTTTTAGCTAGATTTTGAACTAGCTTTACTCAAGAACTTTGATATATTTTTTTGGAGGGGGAGAGGATTCCTCTTCCCCCTCAAACTTCAACTTCAAATATTTCAGATATTTTCACAAATTCAGAATCATTCATGAAATTAATACGAGATTTCTTGCATATTCATGTGGGTAAAAGTAAAATTAAGATAATTTTGTTATTGTTGTTAAAAAAGAAAGGTAACTGACTATACAAACATTTTATAGTTTTTAATGGTTTTGAAAGAAGATTTGGGAGGGGAATCAAAAGTGAAATTTTTAGTTACTCTCGTCTGTAATTAGATAAGTTCAGTGTTTTCAACTGATATAATCTTATTTTACCTTCACTGCAACCAATACATGTTAACACGCTTGATTGGGATTTTCTTGAATGTTCCTGGAAGAGTCGGAACCCTGTCAAAAAATCTTCAGTTTTCGAGTTACAATTGATTTAACAAATTAAAGAGAGTAAAATTCCCAACAAATACATGCTTTTATTTTTCTTCTAGCTTTAACATTTTCACAGATAATGGCTCTCAAAAATTGGAGATTTTCAGTAATTTACGACCACCTAGACTGCTGTAACGGAACGCTACCCATCTCGAAAAAATTTTAGCACGTTCTCTCATTTAAGACCCTATAGTTATAATGTTATTGTTTTTTTTTTTTTTTTTTAATTTTTTGAAAGGTGTCTAACAATTCTGGGACACCCTATGCAACTTTATTCTTTATTTAAAAATATTAATACATGTAATCTCTCCATGTATTTTGTAGTTAAATGCATTCTATGTTTTATTTTGGGCTGTTTTACTCTATATTTTAAGTTTTCAGCCATTGTTTTAACAATATGTTTTTACCTTACTAAACAATTTCTTGCCTAAATTGCTCTGGTTTCTATAAGATACAGAATAATTATAAAAATAGTGAAACTTGTCTAAAAAGCAACAAATTATGTAAAATTTTAGTATATTAAAAAAAAGGTGCATGGCAAAGCAGCAGTGTGTGAAATAGTGTTATTCTGTTTAGAAGGTGTCATTTCCAAAATGGCATAGAAAATTCTGTTGCAAAGGTAATAAAACTGTCAGTGTTATTGTAATAGTTAGAAATTTAGAGTAGCCAGTGTTGCAACAAAATTGAGACATGATTTGCAGGAATTGCAATTTAGGACTATTTTGAGACTAGAAGTGGTCAGAATCAAACAGAGGTAGTCAAATAACAAAATGCAAGTGTTTCTGTAGTTCATAGGATTGATAGCAATTTCAAACTACAAATTTAGCATCAAGCAGTTTCCTCCTTCGATGGTCAAGGAAAAAGTCAATAATTGTAGCTAGGCTTGCAAAGAACTAGAACCTTAACTCGACTTTGATTTTGCTTTGCTGCAGCTGCCAGAATGTTTGTGTCGATGTCTGTGCATAGATTGTGGTGTGAAAGTGGTCTGTTTGTGAGGTGACTACTTTCTTGTATGCTGCTCACCTTGTATCACTGGAGGGAGAATTGGAAGTTTGCATGTCCACTGGACTGCGTATCAAGGGAGAGCTTTCCTCTTCAGAGATGTGTTCAGATTTAGCTTGTAAAGGAGTAACTGACCTTGCTAGATTTGAAGGAAATCTGCACCCCATTTTCCATCAAACATGTATGAAAGAGATTTACATAGAGGAAATAGTATCTATGTGTTGTATATCTTTGCATGGATGCATAGATCTCGGTTTCTTTATATGGAGAATTTGGATTGCCCATATCCATATTGTGGCAGATTATATGTAGCTTGTAAAGTGGCCTGCTCATTCATTCTCCAGACCTGAATTCTATTATGTATACTTGGGATACAGAATATATATTGCATCTCTCATTTCTTCTTCTCAAACCCTTACTACGTCTAAAGCAACTTTGTAGAAAGATGTCTCTTATCCTCATAAATGCATTATTGATCACACATCGCAATATTGCTGTTTAGGGGAATGATTACAATAAGTTATATAGTTCGTTTCATTAAGGATGGTATTTCAATTATTACTATTTTTATAATATTTTTTTGAATTTATGGAAGTCCTTTTATAATGTTAGTTTTTTTAAAATGATAAATCACATGTTGAAGAAAGTTATTAAATGATTTTGTAAAATAATGCTTGTAATGGTCTGAGTGGAATAAAAAATTCTCTGTGAATTTTTTAAATCCTAAGCTTTGCTTTTTCTTATTCCACACCACAGACCTATAGCAGTATGCTGCCGTGCAGTTCAAGTGTGGCTTGTTTGAAGTTTTTGCTTGCCTTGTATCAAACTGCATACACATTTTACTAACATGGATGTTATGCACTTATTAAGAATAAGGCTGTGATATTTCTTGTAATAGTTTGCCTTGTATTATACAGATAGTTCTTGAAAATTATGCATTCCCCGGTGTACTATTGATTGGAACCGACAGCCATACTCCCAACGGAGGTGAGTTCTAGCTCTTTGTCGTAGACAAGCATTGGTGAAATCTAGAAGTTGGTACGTGCTCTTAAAACAGCTCCAAGTCGCCAAAGTGTTGCTGATGATGATCCCTGAAGATCTGCAGAGCTATATCAGGTCCATGAGCCTGTGCACCCTAAAGAATTCCAAAGTCAATAGAAGGTTAGAAACAAGTTCCTGTTTGGAAAGCCCCAGGCATGCAAGAATATGATCAGGTGTGGCCTGTTCTACAGTACATTTTGGGCAGATCTCAAAACACTTAGAATTATCAGAGAAAGTCAAACTTCTGATATGCCCACTAAGGAAGCGAGTAAGAGTTGTTTGGTCATGTCTGCTGCAGTGAATTGGATGGGGGAAAATGGCAGCTTCTGTGGTCAAAGACTGGAGCACCGAAGGTAGAAGACTGACTTAGCTCCGATGCCAGGATATACCCCCTAGGACTGGGTAGCTCGGGTACCTCGGAATCGCCACTTCCTGTACTCGCTCGTATGAGCGAGCCCCTGGGTGAATGCCATGGTTGAGAAGATTAAATGCTTCAAGTTTAAAGCATACTTCTTGCTTTGGTGACTTGTTCCATTTTAAGAGCGGGCACCAACTAGATTTCTGTCGTAGCATTTGTTAAAATTAGAATATATTGATGCATTTTTGTTCTAGGTGGTCTTGGAGGTTTATGTATTGGAGTTGGTGGAGCTGATGCTGTTGATGTAATGGCGGACCTGCCTTGGGAGCTGAAATGCCCCAAAGTCATTGGTGTTAAACTTACTGGTAGATTGTCTGGATGGACTTCGTCCAAAGGTTCGATATTTTATTTTTAAGTATTTCTACTTTGAAATAACATGTTAGCTAGGTTATTTCCCAGCCCTGCCCTCTTCTTCTAATTTGTATGCAAGTAAGTTTAAAATATGGAAATAATCATATTCCAAGAAAATTGCAATCAAGTTGCATGCTTTACTTTTATTTTACTGGCTTCTCATATAGTCATTATTTGTTTGTCTTCAGATCTTATTTTAAGTTATATTTTTTCTCGCTAAATTATTTTTATAAAGTGAATCTTTTAATTTTGTCTGTTTCTTTTGCGTGGTCTGTTAACTTCTTCGGAATGTTGGTACTTGGTGTTTATCATTAAGTAATGCCAGTTTTCTCTCTAGACCTAAAGCAAGCAAATATTGCAATTTACAGGTGCAATGTGATTAAAGTTTCTCACATTGTGTAATTTTTGCAAACATTGTTTAAGTTTTATGGATTTATGATTATATATTCTGTTTATTTCTGATGTATTCTTAAAATTTTTTTCTCTAGTTATAATAAAGATAATCAGCTCTTGTGCTATTAAAATGTCTTTTTAATCCTTTTACTTTCAATTTTTCTGTTTATCATTATACAGGGTTTCCACTCTAAACATAGCCTAATAGATAATTTCTAAACCTTTAGAGATCGGCATATACTTCCAATTCAGAAAATGCTTTAAATCGGGTAAATAATTATATAGGGTTAGCCTAAATGATTCATCGGGTTTCAAGGGATTGTGCTTTGCCCTTTACGCAGACAACTAATTTCACAAAACTGGAGAAACCAACGCAAAATGCTTTGGTAACCAGGTGCAACTTTTCCGTATTTGCATGGGAATGCGCGCTGAATGCTCGTAAGCGAAGAACACTTCACATATTCCAACACACAAAAACTCTTCTCCTGTATTGCCGCTATCTTGTGCAGTGCTGCTACAGGCCTGCCATCTAGCGAGCCACGAGGCGGGCTTTTAAACTTGGCAAGATGTATGTATCTTGTCGTGTATCACCCGTCTGTAGGTCGTATACCTCTTAATACACAGTGTTTTGAAACCGATGAATCATTTTGGCTAACCCTGTATTTTATGCCGTTTCAGTTCATAAATGTACACCTGAAAAAATTTATGAAGTCTAAATTTTTGTATAGTCCTCCATATTTAGTAAAATAGTCTTGAAATATTTAAATAAAAAAAAAAGTTCCACCCTTCTACAGCTTAAACTGACCGAGTTGAATATTGTTGTTTTAGAGGCCTGAAAGAAAATATTCCAATCAATGTGCAGTGCTTCCTCGACACAGCTGTTGATTGGTTTGAAATTTTGAAATTCAAAGCTCTATAACTTGGCCAGTTTTAGTCGCAGAAGAGTGTAACTTTCTTTGTTTAAAATGTTGGTGTGTCAAGAATATTTTGCCAGATATGACTGATGGAACCAAGAGACTGTATAAAAAGTTACTTTTTTTTAGCAGTACATTTCTGTATTGGAAAAGCATAAAATATACTTCTTTACTTCATATAAAGCATTTTACCAATTGGAAGTATATGCCTATCTCTAAAGGTTTAAAAATTACCTATTAGGCCATTTTAGAGTGGATGCCTTGCATATGATAATCATGTGAAACATAGCTATAACGTATGAAAAACATACTAACTGTATGTTTTCCTTTTCCTATACATTGAGAGAGGAAAATGTTTCAGCATGAATTTTTTCTTCCTTACTTATGTTAAACTGAAGAAACTTATGCTTTTGTTTATATATATTTATTGTTCTTTTGAATCATCTTTCACTTCTTTAGAAAATAAACAATCAATGAAACTTTTTTCTATTTAACTGCATTTGATGAATTTAATTATCTATTTTGGTATGTTTGACATATATACTCCTTGTGTAAAATAAAAATTACCTTCTAACTATATAAGGGTCATTCTCTGAAAAATGTACCTTTTCCATCGCATTCATTTTACAGCAAAATCTTCAGACAATAATTGATCAAACTATGTTTTTTAATGGTGGTAAAAATATATATATTTGAATTGGTCACCAAATTTTTATGATGATATTTATTATTTAGTTCACAGTATGTGAAATCTCACCTCCGTGATATGTCACACACCTGATGTGACTGTTAATAATGTTCAATAACTTGTTTAATTAAAAAAGTATATTTAAATATTTATTATTCCTGCCACAAATGTCTCAAATATTAAATGTTTAAGCATATTTTTAATTTTTATATTGGGATTTAGTTTGTTTTAGAACAACAATAAATGGTGTCGCACAATAAATTCTCACCTCCGTTACCCAAACATAAAATGCCATTTTTTTACTCATAAATGGCAGTACAGCCATCACATTTTGTTTCCCGTGATGCATGTCATCCATATTGTTTATTACAGCTACAAAAAGTAAATGAACTTTTGATTTAGAGACAAGTAGACAGATTTTGTTCTTGAGAAACAGGTTTGGTTATTCAGAAATCTCACCTCCGTGACCTTGAAGTTCAGGTTTATAAAATAATATAAAAATACAATTTTACTTGTTTTAATATGCTTAACATGTGTAGATTGTAATACAAAAAAAAATATTTTTTTTCTCTGAAAAAAGCATCCATTAAGCCTATTTTTATAGAAGATTCCTCACCTCCGTGACACCCTTGTCAATAACACTGTCAAGGAAGCAAGATCCATTGTTTTTAGCCAGCAATTTGCGAGTATACCGATATTATATGTATATTGAACACAAATTCTAAACTCGTAAAGTGTATGACTAAAATTTAAGCTATATCTTAATCCCGATATTTAATTTTGATTATGTTAAGATAATTAATAATTTCACTTTCTAATTCTCTGTATGAGCTGATTAAATGTTGACAATTTATTTTATTGCAGTAATTATTAATTTTCTTATGTTTTATATCGCCTCTGTGAATAAGGTTATATATATGTTTTTATTTATGAGCAAAATAATTTAAATTTAGTTGGGCCATTGCTCATGGTAACTTCTAGTAGATAGAAGTTTCATATAAAAATGGAAAAAAAAAGGAAATTTAAGGTTTTAAAATCTGAAGATATTTTGGTTCAAATGGTACATTTTCTGGAGAGTGAACCATAAACTCTAACCTCTTTTAAAAAGTTTTAAAATTGTCATTTATTAATATGTTTACTAGTGATGTAATGAATAAGTGATTTGGCCGAATATTTGGTATTCGTCCAAATTTTGGACTGAGTACTGAGTTCGGATTCAGCGACCAAATACCTTTTTAAAAACATATAACTTTATTCACATTTTTCTTTTTAAATAAAATATTTCCGAAATTTTAAATGATATAAATTGATTTTATCATTTGTACATTTAAAAAATTTTAACACCTTGATTTATTTTTTGTAATATTTTAACTATCTTAATTCAAACAATAATTCCAGTAATTAGAAATGAGAAACCTTTTATTTTGGAATTGCTAAACAGAAATAAAATAGTCGTCATTACAGAACAAGATGCAGAAGAAAATTCAGTGGATAAATTAAATTGATTAGAAGCAAGTTCCTATTTTGATAAAGAACTTAATAGCTAGGATGGAATGTATACTTAATTGGTGGGGGAGGATAAAACGAGGAAAAGTTTCCAAGACTTCCAAATGTAGCTGGAAATGATCTTTCAGCTCCTGCAAGCACAGCATATAGTGAGCATTTATTTTCTGAAGCATATATGAAATTAAAGAGAGCAGACTTCTTTTTGAAAATGCTGAAAAATCATTGTTCTTTCATCATAATTTTAGGATTTTCAATTATAAGTGATATATCACATTATTAAATACTTATGTACTATGCATCTTAAAATTGGATAAATGTTAGATTTTTTTGATAATAAATGTACTGAAATGTAATTCTGCAATATTCTTTATTGAATATATTTAAAAGCACATTTAAAAAAATTATTGCCCTGAAAATTTATTCGGCTGAATATATGTTTAGTATTTGGCCAAAGGGCAAAATACTGAATATCCTATACATCCCTAGTGTTTATATTACCAGTAAAATTTCTGTGTATTTTTAAAGAAAAATTTGATTTTTAAAAAATTGGTTTTTAATACCACTCTCAAGAGATGAACTGATTTGTTTATTTAGATATACAGTCGACGCTCGTTATAACGACCACACATTATAAAGACCATTCCATTATAACGACCAGTCATAAAATTCCCAAATACAATGTCTGAATTCAGCAAACACTCTTCCCGGTATTTTTCCAAAAAGAACGTGTTTCTAAACGTAAATGACCTTGATTATTGTATTGCCAAGCTTCATAGATGTAGAGTCTTCAGTGTTTACAGTTCAACTTTGACAGGAGGGGGGGGGAATTGCCACTCACCGCAGCGCAGCGCAGAAATTGGAATAGCCTTGAATAAAAAAATGTTTCAAGTGCTATTGAGACTTTAAAATGTTTTTTGAAAGAGAGAACAATATTTATCATCTTTAACTGAAATGGAAAATTATGTCTTGCAGAAAGCACATATGCAGAAAAGACGAACAACCATTTCTGATTTTTTCTTTAGAAAATAAATGTTTTGTAAATATATAACAACCCTTTATTTTCTACTTTAAAATCTGTTTTAGAAATATATTTTTAATTGATAAAATTTTATTTTTCTTACCAATGATAAAAAATGAGTTGAGTATTTAGTTGGAATCTCTTTAAAAATCGCCTATTTATATGAGCGTGCAGTTTTTAATTATATCCACTATAGCGACCACACATTATAAAGACCTTTTGCTGTGGGACACAGAGGGTCGTTATAACGAGCATCAACTGTATATTATTTTACTCATCTGCGAGTTTTATTATTTTGTGGCTGTTTTGGAAATTTTCAGTTACAATAATTTTCCCTTACCATAAATTGTTAAATTATTGAAATAAAAATATGAGCTTGTATTGTTTTGCTTTAATTTTGTTGTAAAACTTGCCACAGGAGCATTTACCCTGCATTTGACAAGTATGCTTATTATTTGGTTGTATTAATCAGACATGACACATTTCCGCAGATTTCCGCTTTTTCTGTGTCAAATTTAATCATTCTTGGGATCGATACAAATCTGCATTAAAATTTTTGTTAATGTGTTAGGGGGGGGGTGCTGCTCACACAAACAAAAACTATGCACCATGTGAAAATTTTGCATATGGCTCTAAGGCGAAAGAGTTTCAAATTCATAAGATATTGGGCAATCCTGACGAAAGTTATGTATCATCCGAGTTATGCATCGATGTTTTGCCGCACTTTGGAGTTAAAGTTTAGATACCAGATTCGAAACCTGATTCCATCTAAGAACCGCAATATATGTGGACCTGGTGTAATCTGGTCAACGAACGAATCGATGGTCAAACGTCCTATCATTGATGTGGTGCTGAAGTTTGGAGAGGAAGGTATCGGCCCAGGTATCGTCCTCGTCATCTGACCACGGTTCAGAAGCGTCCCGATGTGGTCCTCCTGTTGTTTCAAAATGGAACGCAAATGTATTAAATAAACTAAACTAATAAAACAGTTAATACAATAAGAGTCAATCTGAATTTCTGGATGAACGCGGATTCAAGGAGTGTCGAAGTTATATTATGGACTATTTATCTCCTAATGGATGTAGATGACAAAGAACTGCCATTCCTATTTCAGATGTGCTAACCATACTAGCTTCATCCTTTTAACCTACGACTGAATTACGAGATTTAAAATTTTGTACTATCGATGACAGTACAGTGTTTTGATGTTTTCAAAATTAATTTCTTGTCAATTGATTAATTTAATCAAATTTTGATTCCATATGAGTACATACACGGCACGTCATCGCTCCTCCTATCCCGGGTTGAAGTTCAGAAAATGTATAACTCCAATAAGTATCCTATTGTCAAAATAATATTTCTTAAATAGGAAAAACTATTTGAGTACGCTTAATTTTGACGATTGAGAGTCTATCACAACTTTTAACGACCTAAGTAATAATTTTGTATGTAAAATTCGTTGAATTTGAATAAAAAGTAATAAAATTGTTAACATCCTGAATAATAATAGAAGAAATTATGACACTACATTTTTCTAAAATGAATTATTGCATTAGATGAGAGTGCAACTGATTGGAACTAGCTCAGTTTTTATTTGAAAGTCACATCAACAGGGAAAACTAAATTTACCTTAGCTCCTAATTGTATAACTAAGTAAGAGTTATTAATTACATTTCGGAATATATCAAATTATCTAACAAATATTGTTTCAATAATAGCCAATAAAATCGCGCTGAGGCACAACCGATGGTTGTGGCTGAGGTGTGGTGTGGAGACCCACGTAAATACAAACAGAAGCCCATTTTTACAACAATGAAACCAGGATCAATTACTCTCAAGCATACACACCAGAAAAAAGCAAGTCCCTTTTCAGCGTTGACCCCATGTGGTTAAACAGGGTTTCTATATTTTAAATTGGCGAAAGGAAATCTAGTAGGGACCAAACCTGAAAATTTCACTTCTTCACTGATTCGACTGAATCAGATGCTGCGCCCCCTAGCGAACAAAAAGAGTATTTTAATGATTTCAATATATTTATTCAGTTTATAATTATAATGAAGTATCAATGCAAACAAAATACTGCAATATATTGGGGGAAAAAGTACTTTGTAGAGCTCCACAGAGTTTCAAAGTAGTTAAACGTTTTTTTCCAAAAAGAAATATACATTCGTAATTATTAATTGTATCCATCTTTGCGTATTTATTTTGACATTCGTATAATTTTTATACAGAAACGGCTTTCAACTAATTGTAGAATAATATTTCTGTAACAATCATATGAAATTTTGTAATCATCAGCAAATTTTTTCTACCCCAAAAGATGTGTTCGGTGGAGCCCTTCGCTTCATTTTTTTGCGAAGACAGCCTTAATCTACTTATTTTACCTCTCGGTGTTTGTTTGACACAATTCAGTATTTATGAAGTTCAGCTTATTTTGTTCCAAGCCTGTGTCATGTCTGATTAATACACACAACACAAAAGATTTTTTAAGCATGATTCTGCAGTTAACTGGTTAATATTTTTTAAAATTAGTAATTTACCTGTTTACTTAATTTATATACATTCTGAAAATTTACTAAAAATATATGCATTGTTTTTTAGATGTGATCTTGAAAGTTGCTGGAATTTTAACTGTCAAAGGTGGTACTGGTGCTATTGTTGAATATTTTGGACCTGGAGTAGATTCTATTTCTTGTACTGGTAAGTTCTTTTTATGGTGAAATTTATCAATTTGTAAATATTTATATTTATTGAATTTTACATGCTTATATACATAAAAAAAATATTGACTGAAAAATTCTTACATAATTGAATTTCACCTAGTTTTTAGTTGAATGGGACTTTGGACAGTTCTTTAAATATTGTGGAATTACTACTTTTTTTTTCTTTCTTTAGGAATGGGAACAATCTGCAACATGGGTGCTGAAATTGGCGCTACAACTTCAATTTTCCCATACAATAAACGAATGAGAGATTATTTGGTAGCAACTAAAAGGCAAGGTTAGAACATTTCAATTATCTGCAGTATACATTGTTCATTCCTTTTAATCCATTTAAAATAAAATTTGACAACACTTCTCAAGATTTTTGCAGATTATATTTTTCGTTACTAAATGAACGAGTTCAATCAGAGATCTTGATTTATCTTAAAGAAATTATATAATACTAGAGGTTACACCCCCTACTTTCTCCGTTCGTCAAGCCCCAAGAATCACGTGATTCTTTTGCGATCACTACGTGATCCCTGCTCGCTTCGCTCGCTGTACAGTTATGAGTGCCTGCTAGTAATAGGAAATTATAGACACATTGATTACTAAAAGTAAATTTAAATTATTTGAATAGCAGGAAGTTCTAGCAAAATTCTGTTTAAAAAGCTAAAACTAAACTTTCAATTACTAAAAACTAAATCAAATTATAAAATGAAAATTTTACCTTTATACCATATATATGTAAATGTTAGAAAGAAATTTGAATGCTAAAATATATAAGATGTTTACAAATAAAAATTATTTTCATCAATCAGAAATCAGGCACTTAAAACTTCTTGGTACACACAATTGAATGTTTTTTCAATAGTTTCATTAGCCCTAACTTCTAAATATCCACACTTCTCAATGAATTGTTACTCGGAAAAGCTTCGCCACATGTATGCACGCTCTCTGCAATAATTATTTAGCCAAGAAAGATATAACTTTTCTCTCTGGGTAGATATTTATGTGTTAAAATCTCAGAAAATTTAAGTTTTTGAAAGATGAATTAACCCATTTCACAAACTTCTAGCTTAAAAAAGACACTTTAAAGTGACAAACGGCTTTAAATATGTTCAGATTCAATATTCAAAATTATAACCCATAATAATTATTTAATTTTACCTTTATAAAATTAACAAAATAGCCTTTTTTCAAAAATTTCTAAAATTCTTGCTTTTGACACCAAAATTTTAAACATGCTTTTTTTCCCCACTGAAATAATGATAAAAAAATCTTCACTACGTGGATAAAAGGACAGAGCCCTGTCATAGTCAACTATGTTCCTGTAGCTCGGAGACTTTGTTTCGTAAACAAAACCGCTTGACTCTATTTCGTACATTCCGATTGGATCGTCTTAGGAAAGATTCTTCAACATTTTTAGTTGTTCAACAGTTCTCTTTTTCGATGATTTCGATTTATAATTGAACCTGCCCGACTGAAACTCATTTTGAAAAATTTTGTTTTCTCTGATCAAATCAAACTAAATTCACCGAATCGAATGTAAACAAAAACTTGCGAGCTGTTGCCAAATGGTGATTAAGAAATTTGACCCTTTTTTGTCACCACATAAGAGAATTAGATATATAGATTGCTTATATTTTTTTGTCTGAACCTCATAAAGTAAAATGACATGCGTCAGTATTACTTTCCTTTTATTTTGCAGGAATTGCAGAACTAGCTGACCAATATGCTACTGAATTGCTTACTCCAGATTCAGGCTGTCAATATGATAAAGTGATCGAAATCAATCTTGATGAGGTAATTGCTGCTCTCAGTGTTCATATTCTTGGTGTGCAAGTGTCATGTTCACACATATATAAGGATGAAATAGATTGTTATTGATTGCTTTTTTTACCCTTAATAGTTGGAGCCTCATGTAAATGGACCATTCACTCCAGATCTTGCACACCCCATTTCCCAATTAGGAAAGAATGCCAAGGCCAATGATTGGCCTCTTGATATCAAAGTTGGTATGTATATTTCTGTGTTGAATATATAGAAAACAGTCTGAAAAATCAATGACTTAATTAGTTCATTAACATATTGAGCTATACCACATAAAAATTATATTCATTTGGAAAACATATGGCACTTAATGTGTTAAATTGAGGAATCACTGAAATGTGGCTATCCTATTATTTTATTTTAAAGAGTTTTAATTATGCAGTATTCCTTAATTTAAAAATTTTTAATGAATTAAAAAATATATATATTTCATGCTATATAAAATCTGTTCTGCATTGTTTGAGAATTAATGTTACAACTAGAAAATCGCCCGTCGTGGTATGATGAGTGCAAATTGCCTCTTCATTCGAGAGATTTCCCTTCAAATTTGACGTGTTTAAATAGATATATATGCGAGAGAAATGTTTAACATGGATTGAAAACAAATAAAATAAAACATGTTTTATGACAGGAAATATTATTTTTATCTACATATTTCTTTATTCAAAAAACCTCTTTGTTAACAACATTCCGTGTGAAGTATTTTTCGTTATTTAACAATTTTATTATAGTTCAATAACCTTGAAATTCTCAGCTTGTCAAACACAAGTTAAATTTTCAAAGGAATTCTTTTTCGAAATATCATGTGCATGATATACCACTGAAGTAATTTACTACTTTCTATTAAAAAACGGAAATTAATTTGAAATATATGATTAATATAATTTAAAATTTCTCGGGAACCATTGATCATAACAAGATAAATTTTATATCAATCGATAGCACGTTTTATTTCACTATTTTAGAGCTATTAAATTTGAAATTAGAACGACAATTACTCTTCTAAATTTGAAATTACTGTAATTTAGGTTCTCTAACAATGAAATAATGCTGTTTAACGTCTTGCAGTGCTATGGTGCGAGTTTTGCCGTTGGCGACGTCAGAGCATTACCGAGAGACAGATCTGGGCTATTATATTAGTAATATTTAATCATTGAAATTTTGAATTCTTATTTCTCTCATTTAGAATGAAGTTTGCATTTGATTAAGTTGTTGCCTTGAATTTAAAACAAATATATATATTTGTGAAGCATTTCAAAATTTTAGAAGGTTAGAGTTATCTTCCAAAATTAAAGATCAAGGTTGTATACCAATTTTTTATTATAATTTGGTCGAAGTGTTTGCTCAACTTTTTTATACCTGATAAGAGAATCATTTTAATTTTTGTATGCCAGATGAGGTGGTTTTTTTTTTCATTCATTATTATTGCAAATTTATATTTATTACTATTTTCATGCTTAAGATATGCATTCAAATTTTTTTCTTTATTTCAATAAATAGGTCTGATCGGAAGTTGCACAAACAGCAGCTATGAAGACATGTCAAGGGCCGCTTCTTTAGCTAAACAAGCTCTTGATCATGGTGTTAAATCTAAAGCAATATTTACTGTTACTCCCGGTTCTGAACAAATTAGGGCAACTATTGAAAGAGATGGCCTGGTATGTCATTCCATTTTATGGTTCATTTTCATTGATTAATTTTACTTGCATCATAAAGAATATCGATAGTATTTTTTTCTCGTAACTTTATTAAGTAGTCAAATTTATATTTGCAGGCTCAGACCTTTAGAGATTTCAATGGTATTGTTTTAGCAAATGCTTGTGGTCCTTGTATTGGTCAATGGGATAGGTGAGTGCTGTATTATCTCTCTTGATTTCATTGGTATTTTTCTTACTGTTGGTTATAGAGACCATGAATTGAAACTCACCAACACGTAGGAAACTTGCAAAATTATGGCTTTTACCCAATGTTGTAGTGGCAAATTTTTTGGTGGGAGAACGCTAAAAATTCCAACATTTTATGTACATTTTTTTTGACAATAATATGTAAAAGTGTTTTAGAAACTTTTGTTTCTAACTGAATTTGGTTTAAAATTTGGCTAAATTATGACCACTTTTAAATAAGGTTTTTCCAATTTAATTTAAATTCATAACATAATTTAATGCTAAATAAAAAACAGTTATTACAAAATACAAACATATGTATTCATTTTTATTCATTTTAAACTTTAAAGATATATTTACAAAAATTCAAGAAAAATGTTTTCATTCACGACGTCATCAATGTTTTCAGCAGGCTTTGCTCTTCTCGTTCTTGTATCTTCTGCTGAACGGTGTTTTCGAAGCCATGTCCTTGTGTGTGGTTCTGGCTTCCATTTTCGGATGTTCGGACCATTAAGTTTGATGAATATTAGGGATGAAACATTTGAAGTTGATAATCTTGTTCTTGTTGGTGTAACGATATTGTTCATGTGACTAAAACCACACTCTCATTCTGATGAACTGCACGGAGTAAGGGTTGAGCAATTCATCAGTGGAATGAACTCTTTTGGTATAGCAGAACTGTTTTCTAGATAATCCTTGTAATATTTTATTCACATTCAGCCTGAATCGGGCACAAAGTTTTTCTATCTCAGACTCGCTGTATCCTACAGATTTGTTTGACGGCCAACTCTTACTATCCAACACTTTAAGTTCTGAAAGTAGGGTTTTATAGTCTTTTTGATGAGAGTCGCGGTCAGGGAATGGAGTTGTCCATGCCTTCTCGTTACTGCTTCTTGTAGTCAGTGGTCTTCTTTCAAGATTATTTATTATACTCGAAAGTAACTGCTGGTTGTTTTTGGCATTATTTTTTATGTGGCACACCACAAAAGTTGCCTTCAATTGCTGCTCTCTTGGCCTCAAGACATTTGGTCCCAAGTTTGTCTTTAAGGGCTTCAAAAAGTGTAATACTTCTAATAATTTTGTCTGCATAGACAATCGTTAACTTTCTACTTTGTAGGCTTTCAGATAACATTGAAAGTTCTGCTAAGACGTCATACATTATTGCCAAATCAGAAAGAAATTGAATCGATGTCAGGCGTTTAATTAATCCATTATACATGGACCTTTCTGTGGAAGTTCTGCTTTTGTCATTTTTAGCCTTATTGAAATGGGAGTGTAATATTTGATACATACCAAACAGCTGATAGAGACTTAAAAGAGCTCGCTACCCATCTTGTACCCAATATATGCCCAATTTTGTTCAATTGCAGGTCCAGCTCACGAGAAAACTTGGCTAATTCCCGTTGGTTTTTAGGAGATTTGCTATAAAAGGTGCATAACTTATCCATAAAAAATCGGGAAGTTATTAACAGCCCCACATCATCAACTGAATCACCTACAGCTAATTCAATCCTGTGGTTCATGCAGTGCCAAAGAATAATATTGGGATACTTTTCTGCCAACTTTTTTGCAACGCCAGAATGCTTTCGTAACATAACACTTGCGCCATCACTTGCAAATGCAACCAGATTCTCTTGGATATAGTCATCACAGAAACCATTTTGATTTAAACAGTTCAATAAGGCCCGCAAGATAGTAGCAGATGTTTGATCTGGTAGCTCAATCAGGTATAAAAATAAAGAGTTTGAAGGACGCTCTTTGCTAATTTCACAATTTAAATAAACAATCAAAGCAGATTTAGCTGGCTCAGGCTTGTGGGCGGCTCATCAATTAGACACAAATTTTCCTGCAATACGAAATTTGCTGGGTTATTCTTTCATTTACGTAGCGTGATTAATAATTTCTGTTGCACTACCGATGGATCTCTTCAATACCAGTCCATCATGCTATTAAGCGTATTGCATCAAAGCTGAATGGTCCAGAAAAAGGAATCTTTTTCCTACGGTATGCTGAGCCTTGAAATACTTTTACAGTAGGTAGATGAGACTGAGTTCATCTGTCACACAATTTTGCAATTTTTCTCTTTTTTGCTTTTTTGCCTGATGGTTCTGCTACTGAGTGAGCTTTTGACTGTTTGTGGAAGGATTTTTCTTAAAGAGAGGATTAGGATGACTTTGTAGACCTTGAAGTGCTGTATAACAGGGGTTGTTACTCTCCTGAAGATTCCTAAAAACTCTAGAATTTTGTTTTTTTTCGCTTTCTAAAGCTGTGCTCACATTTTTTTTATCACTAATATTTCTTTTGTCTCCTAAAGGCATTATCGAAATAAGAGCAAGAGATAGTTCTAACATAAACATAAAATCCTATTTCCGTTTTCCTTTGATGAAAGTCAGCTGGAATCTGGTTCTACTGCTGACCTTTAGCTGAAAGAAGCGTACTGTGACATTTCCAATTAGCCACAATGGTCGGAAGATGGAGAATGATATTTAGTATAACTTTTTTGCCAATTTTATAAAATTCTCCTCTACTACCTACCCTTCTACCCCTACAAATCGTTTTTTCAGTAATCTCCTGCACAGTTCTGCACTGCTCCTGAAAAAAATCCGCTTTCAACTCTAATTTTACTATACTATCATGTATGAACCCTGTGTCAAATAAACACCATTCATTTAAGTTACGAGTTGTTTTCCTTTGTGAATGCACCAAGTATAAATTTTTTGTATATTGTGCGCTAATTTACCATTTTGGCATCAACCAAAATGCATCTTTCTTGCAATTTCACATTTCTTAGTCCGGATACAGGACTTTGTTTTAATTATTTATAGTTTGTTTTCATCCTTTACTTGACGGGTTTGTTAAGTTCACTTTTCATCTGATTGTGAAAGTAAATCGCGTCTCCATCTCTATTTGGGATGATGTAGCGAGAGTGGCAGAACAATCCCTTTCCAATAAAGTTGGTCTCCATTGCCTTGTTGCCTTCGACTTTTAGGTTTGGGAGATTAGTACCATGTTTACTAAAGGCATTATCGTTTTTTTTTGGCTTCTTCCTCTTCCAAACTGCCTGGTATTTGTTTCTCGGTTGGTCGTCTTAATTTCTAGGACAGAGGAAAAAAGGGACTAGAAAAAAACAGGCTTAGGAGGATCTTTCTCCAAACAATAAAAGGTTTAGAAAATTTAAAGAGATGTTTTTGTAGAAGTTTTTAAAGAGATCTATTTCTAAATATCTTTTTCTCTATTTATACACTAACAAAAATAAACTTAGTTTTCCCTCCTCATAAATGAATTTAACTTATAACATGAGCCTATCATTTTATAATTATTATCAAGATCAAAGATTAAATTACCAAGAAAATAATAATCAATTTATAAGATATAATATTATATTGAAAATTGCATTAAACTTATTTATTGTTCGGTTATCATTAATTAATTTTTTCGATGATTTAGAAGTAAGAAAGAAACTAGCTATCCCATAAAAATTTTTATGTATAATATCGATTGCTATTATTCAATGCTGAGTACAAACTAGCAACTCAACATTATAACTCATTAAGCATTAAAAACTTAAATAGAAATTTCATTATAAGCGATATTCTTTTTGATGATTTTTAATTGAGGATATTTTTCATGATTTGCTACCATTAATATGATTTGCTTTCTATTTTAGCTTACAAACAGAATTGTCTTATTTCTCACAAGATCATTGTAGTGCTCACATGCCTTTACCTCCGAATTCTCAGCACTGTAATTAACTAGTAATCACAAGAAATGGGTGAAAACTACTGTTCATGAATTTTATTTTATCATAGTACCAAAAAGTTACAGCAACAACGTGTATCTTTTAAAAACGAAGACTTTTACTATATAGCATCTAAAACTCCAACAAAATGTTTATTGATTTTTTAATGGCAATGACTCACAGCGGAATGATAGTATTTTTTCACATTTCTATTGGGTGAGAAAAAAAAATATGGGAACCCTAATTTAATTTGAAATTACGAGTTCATGTTATGTTTAATTTGTGAGTTCCTTACAGAAGACACTTACACATTAATAACTTCAGAATAAGAGAATAATACCTGGTGGAGTTTTTTTCCATAAAACATTTTCACTTGATAAAATGGTAACATAACAATTCCTAGAGTCAAAAAATGACAGTATAGACTCCCACTTTTTATGAAAATAAAAGACGCTGTTAATTGAAAATACACCCTAGGAAAAACATAAATAAAATAAAAAGCAATAAGATCCAAAATTATTACCTTCTTTTTGTAGTGGACAAACCAAAAATTCTCAACAAACAACAATCCTACTCCCTTTCTCGAAATTGGAGCAGTTTCAGATCCAGGGCTTCAATGTTAGCTTTGATGGTTCCAGTTAACAAGATAACATCTACATTGCAATTGAATTACATGGCTCGGAGTGTTTTTGGGTCCCAAGTGAACACCATGCTCATATGTAGAGGATCAGGGCCTTTATGATGAAATGTGGACAAGCGAGAGGGTTTAAGGCCAGATGACCCCAGGGTATTCTTCACCATCAGAGGGCTTGTTAAATGGTTGACTTTGAGTTCGATGATCGGACAGAAAAGAGGCGTTTAGGATGTATGGATCCTGCCAGTGGTGGCTTTGGTATTTTTCAATATGCTCTGCAGCAGCTGTAAAATACTACTGCACACCAGAAAGTTTACTTTTAACTAACTTTAAAGGAACAAAAAAAAATCATGATGGGGAAGGAGGTGTACCTTGAACCTATGCCAGTTTAAGCGCATCAGTTTAGATGTATAGAAAATGACTATATGTATTTGTCACACTTGCCCAAGGTCCCATTGACCTGAACTATTTGTCAAGACTGTCATTTGAATGAATGAATCCTGAAAGAGTTACCTCAATAGTAATTATTTTCTGTTGATTTATTGTTAATTAGTTCTAAACATACATAAACTTGGCTAAAGTAAAAGCCTAACTTATAAACACAGTTTTAGCTATTATAACATGTGTATAGAAACTGAGACTAACCTCAATTAGTAGTCAGCCATTTTTCTAATCCAACAGTGGTGTACCTTGGACCATGCACCTATATGTGTACCTTGATGCATCGTGGCGGTATTACCACTACGTTGATTGGAAAAAATCTCGATTTCAATGTGCAAGTTACCACTCCGTGTTTGACTGGAGGAATCTGAAGGCAGCTTAGGAAATTAACATTTGGAATTGACTTGTCTAATTAAATGTTGGTTAAAACTACTCATAGAATGAAACTGTTGCTGTAATAATTTTAGTATTGGGTTCATCTAAGACCTCATTAAGTAAAGCTATACATTAACATTTTCTGTAGTAAATACCAATAATGTTTATATTTCCAAACTTCCGGTTAGATTTTTAAATCTAGAACTAGTTTCAATTTCCAGGAAATATTTTACCATACC